>AWOL01S0006401.1:115673-182862 GCA_000715115.1 Nicotiana otophora | reverse complement strand
ACGTTGGTGCTTGGCAAGTATGGCCCGGGTGCTAGTCATGACCCTCCAGTTGGGTCGTGACATTGCATTCCTGTGGTTACTACTTACTCTTCGGAGTAGCTGGCTCAGGTTTACATTTGCAAAATTATTAAGCTTCATGGTGTACCGGTATCTATCATATCTGATCGGGATACGCAGTTTACATCACGGTTCTGGAGAGCCGTACAACATGAGTTGGGTATTTGGGTGGAGTTGAGTACAACATTTCACCCTCAAATGGACGGACAATCCGAGTGCACTATTCATATATTGGAGGATATACTTCGTGCTTATGTGATGGATTTTGGGGGTGCTTGGGATCAATTCTTGCCACTTGCGGAGTTTTCCTACAACAGCAGTTATTAGCCGAGCATTCAGATGGCACCATATGAGGCTTTGTATGGTAGACGGTGCCGGTCTCCAGTGGGTTTGTTCGAGTCGGGTGAGGCTAGGCTGTTGGGTACAGACTTGGTTCATGATGCCTTGGAAAAGGTTAAATTGATTCGGGATCGACTTCGTACAGCCTAGTCCAGGAAGAAGAGTTATGTGGATCAAAAGGTTCGCTACGTTGTATTCATGGTTGTGGAGCAAATCTTGCTCCGGGTTTCGCCCATGAAGGGTGTTATGAGGTTTGGAAGGAAGGGCAAGTTGAGCCCTAGGTATATCGGACCTTTTGATATTCTTGAGAGGGTTGGAGAGGTGGCTTATAGACTTGAATTGCCACCTAGTCTCTCTGTAGTTCATCCAATATTCCATGTTTCCATTCTCCGGAGGTATCACGGCGATCCGTCCCATGTGTTAGACTTCAGCTCAATCTAGTTGGACAAGGATCTATCTTATGTTAAGGATCTAGTGGCCATTTTGGATAGGCAGGTTCGAAAGTTGAGATCAAAGAGCATCACTTCAGTGATGGTTCAGTGGAGGGTCATCCGGTCGATGGGGCGACTTGGGAGACCGAGCATGATATGCACAGCAGTTATCGTCATCTTTTCACCACTTCAGGTATGTCTCTATACTTATTCGAGGACGAACGTTTATTTTAAAAGGGGGAGGATATAACGATTCGGCCGGTCGTTTTAAGAGTATTAGCCCTGAACTCCTATTTATCGCTCCCTCTATTTCATTTTTGGGTTACGTAACTTCCCAGGAGGATTTGTTTTTGGTTTCGGAGTGGAATGGGACACATAGTCCTTAAATTGGGAGTTTATGTTCTAGGAATTGACCGTAGCTTGAATTGTGTGAAGACAACTCCAGAATAGAGTTTCGACGGTTCCAATAGCTCTGTAGGGCGATTTTGGTCTTAGAAGCGTGTTCAGATGTTGAATTGGAGGTATGTAGGTCATTTTAGCGTCAATTGGCGAAAGTTGGAAAGTTGGATGATTTTTGGAAAGTTTGACTGGAAGTAGACTTTTTTTATATTTGTGTCGGATTCTGATTCTGGAAGTTGGAGTATGTCCGAACTGTCAATTATGACTTATGTGCAAAATCTGAGGTCAATCGGACTTGATATGATAGGTTTCGGTGTCAGATGTAGAATTTTAAAGTTTTAAAGTTCATTAGGCTTGAATCGATGTGCGATTCGTATTTTTAGCATTTTTTGATGTGATTTAGACGCTCGACTAAGTTCATATGATGTTTTAGGACTTGTTAGTATGTTTGGTTTGAGGGAAAGGCATCCTTATCGATTGATTGAGCGAGATTTGAGGTAAGTGACTTATATAACCTTGTATGGGAGAAATCCCTTTAGGACTTGGTACTGTTGTAACAATTCGTGATATGTGAGCGCCGTGTACGCGAGGTGACGAGTGCGTACAAGGGCTAATTGTGGAAATTTTGGTTCTGCTGAGTAGTCTTCTTTTGAATTCCTTAACTGAGTTGCCTTATGTGTAGCTGTCATGTTTAGCCTAGTATTACATGTCTATGTGTCTTAACCTTTACTTGAAATTTGTGCAACATGCTTAGTTGAATTACTTGCTTCCATGATCTTATATTCAGTCTTTAACTGTATGATTCCGTTGTAAGTTCGTTGTTCCATAGGTTATGAGATGTGAGTTTACTTTTAGGACTACGAGGTGGTACCTCAGGAAATCCCCCTGTCGTGTATTTACTTTTGGGACTATGAGGCAGTACCTCGAGAGATCCCCTGTTATATATTTACTTTTGGGACTATGAGGCGGTACCTCAGGAGATCCCACTGTTGTGTATTTACATTTGGGACTGCGAGGCGATACCTCGGGAGCACCCCTGTTGTTTTCCTCTGTTTGCTGTGTTGTTACCTTTCTGAAATTTCTCATTGTTCATTTCTCAATCACTTCATTATCTTATTATATTTTTTGCCTCATTACCTTTTATTCTAGTAGGGCCCCGACCTTACCTTGTTACTACTCTACTAAGGTTAGGCTTGGCACTTCCTGGGTACTGTCGTGGTGTACTCATGCTACTCTTCTATACATCTTTTTGTGCAGATCCAGGTTCTTCTTAACAGGCCAGTTACCAATGAGATAGCTTGTACGTGGAGACTTCAAGGTACATCTACCAGCGTCCGCAGACCTCGGAGTCCCCCCTCTATCCTTATTATGTTATTTTTCTTTATTCTCTTTAGACTTTGATGTACAGAGACACTTAGTATTTTCTCTTAGAAGCTTGTGACTTATTTCTACCGGGTTTTGGAAGTTGTTATTATTTGAATCGTAGGTTCTATTTATATTTCATATGTTGAGATTTGAGTTCTGTTTTATATTCAGTTATTCCGCAAATTATTAAGCTTATCTATTCTTAGAGACTAGATGACATCCTACGGAGGGCAATTTGGGGTTGTGACAACTACCTAGAACATTGGTACAAGGAGAAGCATTGAAAATGAAAGGAATAATCTCAAAAAAGAAAAATAAATGAGAAAATAGAAGATATAGTTAAACAAACATTAGGAAATTTCTTTCAAGACAAGGAGAAGCAAGACAAACATATTGTCACGACCCGAAATCCACTAAAGGTCGTGATGGTGCCTAACACCGCTATCAGGCAAGCCAACAATAATTATTTAACTTAATTATCTATTTTAGTATTTTCAAATCATAATTTTCTTCAATTAAATAGTAAAAGATAGAACTTACAGAGTAAATGATAATATTTTCGCAATTAAAATACTGAACAACCCATAACCACTCCCAAAACCCCGGTATCACAAGTGCATGAGCATTAACTAGGGAGTAAAATAAAATGCAGCATCTGTCCGGAATGCAAATTAGACAAGAAAGATATAAATAACTCTGATGGAGACTCTGCTAGCTGCGGATCATAATATAGAATGCAGCTCGCCTAAGTCCCCGCATTAACCACACCTCTGTGCCCACAAGGCCACTAGACATATATGTACCTGCACAAAAATGTGCAACAAGTGTAGTATGAGTACGTAAATCAACGCGTACCCAGTAAGTATCCAGTCTAACCTCGAAGAAGTAGTGACGAGGGATCGACTCCGACACTTACTATGGGCTAACAATAAGATACCGATATTATAATTAAGCATGGATTGTATAAAACAGCTGAAATCCCAATAAACAAGAGGTAAGTAAACAATTCCTTTAATAATAGGAAGTTTCCAAAAAAATATTTCGTCATTTAACAATTTATATCTCAAGCCAATGAAGCAATATCAATTATTATTAGTTTCAAAGATTTATCATCCGCAAATCATGCCGAGGTCGTACGGCCCGATCCAACATAATATTTAAACTGTGCACTGCTGAGGGTCGAACGATACGAACCATAGATGCATCTATCTGCTACCGAGGCATTCGGTCCACTCCACAAAAGAGAAAATACATTTACAACAACCAATTCAAGATTTATTAAGGGGCAATTATTCAAGGGAATACCAAATTCTCACTAACGGTCAAGAAAATGAAGTTTAACCTTTTACAATTCCTTTATCAAGTTTCAATATGATTTAAGCAATTAAATTAACAAGTAGGGTACAAACATTTGTAAGTATATCATGATATGGGTCCTAGAATACCCGGACAATAGCATAATTAGTAGCTACGTACGGACTCTCGTCACCTCGTGCGTACGTAGCCCCCACAAATAGAAGCACATTTTTAATTCAATTCACCTATGAGGTTAATTCCCTCTTACAAAGTTAGAAAAGAGACCTACCTCGCTCCGAAATTCCGTATCCGGTTCCAAATCCCTTCCAACAACTAAAATTGATGCCCATCACTCCAAAACTAGTTAATAAATGTGCAAATCCATAAATATATACTCTAATACTCATTATAATCCAATTTACAACAATTCCAAACTCCGCTCGAAAAGTCGATAAAAATCACCCTCGGGCCCACGTGCCTGAATTCTAAAAGTTTTCAAATAAACATTACTCATAGCCTCACGAACTAAAACATATAGATTATTCTCAATTTCATGCCCAAATTCGTGGTCAAAATCCAAAGATACAAATTTCTAGGTTTTTCACCAAAAACCCAAATTTCTACAACTTTTCGTGAATTTCCAAGTTAAAATCTAGGTATAATCCAAGTATTTAACTCAAAATACACGGGAATCACTTACCTCTTTGATGTTGATGGAACCCCTCTCAAGATGCTCTCAAAACATCACCTAAGTCCAAGTGGGAAATGAGGGAATTGAGCTAAGTCCCACATTAAACGCTATTGCACAGGTCACAGATGTCGCATTTGCGATACCTGGTTCGCAAATGCGAAGGTCGCAAACGCGACAAAATCATCAAAAATGCAAATCTGAGCTCCCCACTACCAAAGCTCGCAAATGCAACCAAAAGCTCGCATATGCAAAGGCGGACTGGTCGCAAATGCGATTGGAAATCTCGCAAATGCGAGTGCTGCCCAGATAAGGCTTCTTCACAATTTCAAAGCCTTTCTAGCAAATGCGAGGTTCGCAAATGCAAAACAATTCTCGTATTTGCGATACCTGAGACAACAGCAAAGAAAAACCAGAAAACTGAAGCCTTATCAACCATCCGAACACGTATGAAACTAACCCGAGCCCTCGAGGCTCCACACCAAACGTCCACACAATTTCAAAAATATCATACAAACTCGCTCGCGGACTCAACTAACATCAAATAACATCGAAAGCATGAACCGCACCCCAATTCGAGCTTAATAAACTTTAGAACTTCAAACTTCTACATTCGATGCCGAAACCTATCAAACCACGTCCGATTGACCTCAAATTTTGCACACAAGTCACATTTGACATTACGAACCTACTTCAACTTTCGGAATCAGAATCCGACGCCGATATCAAAAAGTTCACTCTCAGTCAAATTTTCCAAAAACTTTAAATTTCCATGTTTTCGTCAAATGACCCTGAAACGACCTACGGACCTCCAAATCCACTTCTGGGTGCGCTCCCAATACCAAAATCACCATACGGAGCTATTCCCAGACTCAGAATCAAAAACGGACATCGATAACATTGAAATGCGCTTCAACCCAAATTTATAAAATCCTTCCAAAATGCCAACTTTCCACAATAGGCGCCGAAATGCTCCCGGGTCGTCCAAAACCCGATTCGGACATATGCCCAAGTCTAAAATCATCATATGAACCTGTTAGAACCTTCAAATCCCGATTCCGAGGACGTTTACTCAAAAGTCAAACATTAGTCAATTCCTCCAACTTAAAGCTTCCGAATTTAGAATTTTCTTTCCAAATCGGCTCTGAACTTCCCGAAACTCAATTCCGACCACACGTACAAGTCATAATTCCTGAAGTGAAGCTGCTCATGGCCTCAAACCGGCGAACGACGCGCTAGAGCTCAAAATGACCGGTCGGTCGTTACATATATGATTAGAAATCCCAGTCCAGAAATATCTCAAAGCTCATGAGAAGATAATAATCTAAATTATCAAGATTCTCAAGACCCAAATGAGGATTTAGGAATAAATTATCAAGATTTTCAAGACCCAAATGATGATTTAAGAATAAATTATCAAGATGCTCAAGACCGAAATGATGATTCAGGAATGAGTTTTGATTCAATAACATTGCATAATCTTGACACGTAAAGCAGACCAACATCATAATAGCAAGAATAAAACAAAGAAAAAGATAAAGATAGTTAGAAAGACTCAGACAATGGTACAATAATGCAATAAATAAAGGCATCTTCTACAGCAAGACAAGGACAATAATGCAAGACAGACTCTAAAAATTTCACGTGAACAAGAAAAAAGAAGAAAGGTAGTACTGATAAGACTTTAGAGTCTTTGAGTGGAAAAAATAATTACATAAAATGACAAATAAAAAAGGAATCTCTGCTCAAGCCATATGATGATGGGGCCCGGTGAAGTACCCGACAATGCTAGAAAAGAAAGGTTTCTGAAGATGTTTGAATTTCGTTTTAAAATCCGCTCAAAAGACTTGTCTATATAAGAAGAGCAAGAATGAAGAAGAAGGACACACAACAACAACCAGAACAACCATCTGAAGAAAAACATACTCTTCCCTTCACCAGTCCCTTCACCTACACCAAAAATATCATCTTCCACAACTCTCTTTGTAAAATATTCCACTATGTATACTTTAGTATTTTCTATCTCAAACCTGTAAAATAAATAAAGCTTTATGCTTTAGTGTGCAAGTTTTTTATTTTCAAGTCTAGTAAACTCTTTTGGGTTCACCGAAAGGGAAATCTCTCTCATGTAAACATGTAAGTTACTGTTTTTATAAATTATGTTTCTGTTTATTACCCCGATGTATTTAAAGCTTTATATTATGTCTTATATCTTAAATTTCCTAGTTGCTAGTTTGTAAATAACTAAAAAATCACTCTAAGTATATGGTTATCTTTCCAACTTCTAATAACCCTAATGGATTAACCTGAAAATTCCTAGGAGAGACCAGTTAAGATGAGCTCAAAATATGGCCAGAAAGTTGTTAAAATGGGCAAATATATTTAACTGCGGCCAGGGTGAGGTTAAAGAAAGAGGTGTTAAGAAAAGATTTATATCTTTAAAAGGTTGGAGAGAAGAGATGAACAGTGTGAGAAATTATAAAAAAAAAGTATATAAAATGGGGTAATGTCAGTTCATAATACAATAGTAATGATACAATTTTACAGATCTAGAGAGAGAGAGTAGCGAGTAGAATTTTACAACATAAGGTTATCACCTTATTACTTTTTAACTTTTTATATCCCCCTCTCTAGAGAGAGGGAGTACCAAGTAGGATTTTACAACATAAGGTTATCACCCTATCACTTTTTAACTTTTTATATCCCCCTCTCATATTGGGAATTACAAGGAATAAGAACTTAAATAGAATACATAGAACATAGAATACAATTCCTAAAAGAAGCCAAAGTATGGATACCATTGGGATAAATAAAATCAAGCATAATAGATAAATTAAAAAATTTAGAATACCTAGACTTAAGAATATATCCAGAAAAGAAATATAGAATATTAAAAAAAAATTTAATCATAAAGTGTAACTTTAGCAGTGGAGAGCATATATTACATACAGAAGACAAACAATATAATACTTTGGTAGATTTAATAATTAATTTCAGTGAAAAATTGCAAGAAAATAATAAAAATATAATAAAAACACTAGATATAATAGAATCTCTACCAAACAAACAAAGAAAGATTTTGAAAAAATTAGAACAAAACTTTGACTTTTTAAAATCACAAGAACTAGAGATAGATAGAAAAATACAGTTTTTAAATAATAACTTTAACTTAGAAAAAATACCAACAAAAAACGAGATAGAAAAATTAATCAGAACTATTACATAAAAGCCTAAAGAACTAGAAATTCAAAATGAGAGGAATATTTAACTTGCAATATTTTGGGCTCATCTTAACTGGTCTCTCCTAGGAATTTTCAGGTTAATCCATCAGGGTTATTAAGAAGTTGGAAAGACAACCATATACTTAAAGTGATTTTTTAGTTATTTACAAACTAGCAACTAAGAAATTTAAGACATAAGACATAATATAAAGCTTTAAATACATCGGGGTAATAAACAGAAATATAATTTATAAAAACAGTAACTTATATGTTTACAGGAGAGAGATTTCCCTTTTGGTGAACCCGAAAGAGTTTACTCGACTTGGAAATAAAAAACTTGCACACTAAAGCATAAAGCTTTATTTATTTTACACGTTTGAGATAGAAAATACTAAAGCATACATAGTGGAATATTTTACAAAGAGAGTTGTGGAAGACGGTTTTTCTGGTGTAGGTAAATGGAATGGTGAAGGGAGGAGTATGTTTTTCTTCAAATGGTTGTTCTGGTTGTTGTTGCTCTGGTAAGAGCAACTTACATTTTTCAAAGAAAAATGGACAGTATATTTGAAGAATATAAAAGATTTGTTCTAGTATATGTAGACGACATATTAGTATTTAGTAAAGATATAAAAGAACATTTAGGACATCTACCAACAGTTTTCAGATTATTCGTAGATAATGGAATAATAATTAGTAAAAGAAAGATGGAATTATGTAAAAAATTTATAAATTTTCTAGGAGTAGTTTTAGGGGATGAAAAAATTAAATTACAACCCCATATAGCTAAAAAGCCTTTAAATGCCAGATAAATTAGACAATACTAAAGAATTACAAGGTTTCTTGGAATAGTAAATTACGCAAGAAATTTCATAAAAGATTTAGGCAAAATAGCAGGATCCTTATATGCTAAGACAGGCTCTACGGGACAAAAATATTTTAATACAGAAGATATAATATTGGTACAAAAAATAAACGACCAAATAAAACATATTCCTGGCTTAAATATATATATATTAGAAAACATTTTGAAAATACTTGTTTCTTTTAAGGTAAATGATGTCGTTCCAAATTATGACATGTTACGAAAGGCTCTCCACAAGCGAACTGTCACGGCCCGAAATTTCCACCTCCGGGGCTGTGATGGCGCCTAATATTTCACTTGCTAGGCAAGCCAACGTTAGAGGATCTTTATGCCAATTTTTAATCAATTCAATTAAGTAAAACCAATTAAGTCGAAAAGAAACAAAAACGGAATACAAATGACATAAAACCAATAATATCTAAGTACAATCCGGATCTGGAGTCACAAATTCACGACCTTTTAGAATCTCTACAAAATAGGGTTTGAACTAAATACAACTGTCTCGAATGAAAAGAACAGTAAATAGGGGAAATAGAAGGGGACTTCAAGGTCTGCGGACGCCAGCAGATCTACCTCGAGTCTCCGAATACCAATCTAAGCTGGTACGCCTCACGGACAGTTGGGATCAGTACAAAAATCTGCACAAGAAGTGTCGAGTGTAGTATGAGTACAACTGACCCAATGTACTCCGTAAGTGTCGAGCCTAACCTCGACAAGGTGGTGACGAGGCTATGACAGAACACTCATGTATTTAAGCCTGCACAAGCAGAAATATATGTACAACACAACAACAAATAAAGAATTAACAAGTACTATTGGGAGGGGACACACGAAAGGGGTACAAGAAACGATAACTACAACATGGAATGATAATATGAAACAGTCAATAAACCTTCAACCAATAAAATGAACAAACATAATAATAAAACTGCACGGCATCACCCTTCGAGCTTTTACTCTCAGCCTCACCATGAAATAGTAATAATGGTACGACGTCACCCTTCGTGCTTTTACTCTCAATCTCACCATACAATGATAAATATGGCAAGGCATCACCCTTCGTGCTTTTACTCTCAATTTCATCATGACATAATAGATACGACACGACATCACCCTTAATGCATTAACTATCATATATGGTACAACATCACCCTTCGTGCTTTTACTCTCAATTTCATCATGACATAATAGATACGACACGACATCACCCTTAATGCATTAACTATCATATATGGTACAACATCACCCTTCGTGCATTAACACTCAAATACGGCACGGCATCACCCTTCGTGTATTAACACTCTCCCTTACCACGTAACAATGAACATATAACAACAGGGAGATAGCACAAGCAAGATCTAGTCTTATGTCAACAATGGTTCCATAACACCAATATCTTCTTTATAAACAATATTCAATTATCACCGATAGCCCATAAATGCGAAAAGAATAATCAATCTTGTAATTAACTAGTTTAAGCATGGATATCATGATCAAAGAAAGAAATAAATGACAAGAAACAAGTCACACCCGCATGCTTTGACGCAACAACAACGCATAAGTACTTGTCACCTCACATATACATTGAACCCAACATTTAAACAAGTAGCACATAGCAAATAAGTCCTAATCCTTCAAGTCAAGGTTAACCATGACACTTACCTCGCTCTCAAAGATCAACTCAAAGCTCAACCATGGCTTTGCCTTTCAATCAAGCCTCCGAACAACCAAATCTAGCAAATTATCAACCAAACGATTCAAAATAAGCCTTAGGAACTACCCACAAATGAAAAAGGTTCAATTTAGGTCATTATTGAAAAAGTCAACAAAAGTCAACTCTCAGGCTAGCTTGGTCCAAACCCAAAATTCGGACCAAAACCCGATTACCCATTCACCCCCGAGCCCGGTTATGTAATTTGTTTCGAAATCCGACCTCAATTTGAGGTCTAAATTCCAATTTTACAAAAATCCCTAATTCTTCCCAAACCTCCAATTTCCACCATGAAAATCCTAGATTTTAGGTTGAAATCTTCTGAAATGAAATGGAAAATTGAAAGAAAATATGTTAGAATCACTTACTAATGAATTGGCGAAGAAGAACTCTTGGGAATATCGCCTCTAGGGTTTCTAAGTTTGAAAATTTGAAGAATGAGATAAAATCCCGTCTAACTCAGATTTTGATCAGGCACAGATGTCGCAATTGCGACCTGAGGTTCGCAATTGCGAAACCCGCAAATGCGAATAAACTATCGCAAATGTGAAGCCTTCACATTCCTGCTGCCATCGCAAATGCGAACCATATGTTCGCAAATTCGAAATTGAGGGGATCGCAAATGCGACCCTAGACCTCGCAAATGCGAAAGTCCACACCCATGCCCCTGCTCGCAAATGCGAATTCTTAGCGAATGCGAGGCTCGCATATGAGAGCTAGACCTCGCAATGGCAAAGTCTGCAGCAGACACCAGAAACCCAATGCATCAGCTATGAATTCTAAGTCCAAATCCACCTGTAGCCTATCCGAAACTCACCCAAGCCCTCGGGGCTCCAAACCAAATATGCACACAAGTCTAATAACATTATATGAACTTGTCGCACGATCCAATTGCCAAAATAACACATAGAAAGATGAATCGAACACCAAATCAAATGAAATTTTCAATGAAGCTTTAGAATTCCTATTTTAACAACCGGACGTCTGAATCACGTCAAACTAATTCCGTTTCTCATCAAATTTGACAGACAAGTCATAAATATAGTAATGAACCTATACCGAGTTCCGAAAACAAAATAAGGACCCGGTATCAATAAAGTCTAACATTGGTCAAGTCTTTAAAGTCACTAAGACTTTAAACTTCAAACTTTCGCCAAAAAGTGATAACTCGAGCTAGGGACTTTCGAATTCGATTCCGGACATACGCCCAGGTCTCAAACCACTATACGGATCCACCTAGACGGTCAAAACATGGATCCAGGTCCGTTTGCTCAAAATGTTAAACGAAGTCAACTCAAATAGCTTTTTAAGCCAAATTTCATATTTTATCAATTTTTAACATAAAACCCTTCTGGAAAGACACCCGGACTGTGCACGCAAATCAAGGAAGGCTTAAAGAAGCTATTGGAGGCTTTGAAACACAAAATTAATGTTTAAAATTCTTGATGACCTATCGGGTCATCACATTCTCCAGCTCTAAAACAACCTTTTATCCTCAAACGGACATAAAAAGGTACTCGGGCTAGTGAAAAGGTGTGGATATCTACTCCGCATGTCCGACTCGAACTCCCACATAGCTGCCTCGACGGGCTGACCTCTCCCTTACACTCGAATCGAAGGATAACTTTTAGATCTCAACTGTCGAACCTATAGGGCTAGAATATGCACCGACTCCTCCTCATATGTCAAATCCTTGTCCAATTGGACTGAGCTGAATTCTAACACATGGGATGGATCACCGTGATACTTCCGGAGCATGGACACATGGAATACCGGATAGACTGTAGATAAACGAGGTGGCACTGTGAGCCTGTACGCCACCTCACCCACTCTCTCCAGAATCTTAAAGGGTCCAATGTACATAGGGCTCAACTTGCCCTTCTTTTCGAACCTCATCACATCCTTCATGGGTGAAACCTGAAGCAATACTCTATCTCCGACCATGAATGCAACATCAAGAACTCTACGGTCAGCATAACTCTTCTGCCTAGACTGAGAAGTGCGAAGTCGATCCTGAATAATCTTGACCTTATCTAAGGCATCCTGTACCAAATCTGTACCCAAACACCAAGCCTTCCCTGGCTTAAACCATCCAATTGGCGATCGGCACCGCCTACCATATAATGCCTCATAGGGAGCCATCTGAATGCTCGACTGGTAGTTGTTATTGTAGGCAAACTCCGCAAGTGGCAAGAACTGATCCCAAGAACCCCTGATATTTATAACACAAGCGCAGAGCATATCCTCCAATATCTAAATAGTGCGCTCGGACTGTCCGTCTATCTGAGGATGAAATGTTGTGCTCAGCTCAACCTGCATGCCCAACTCACGTTGTACCGCTCTACAGAAGTGCGAGGTGAACTGCGTACCTTGATCCGCAATAATAGACACGGGGGTGTGAAGATGGACGCTCTTGCAGATGTAAATCTCAGCCAACCGCTCTGACGAATAGGTAACTGCTACAAGAATGAAATGCGCTGACTTGGTCATCCTGTCCGTAATAACCCATAGCGCATCGAACCTCCTCTGAGTCCCCCACACAAGGTTAGTCAAGATACTTACCTTAACGATATTAGGCCAATATTCTGAAATAGCCTTCTCGCGTGAAATGACCTCCGAAAGGCTCAAATCTGAAATTTGCCCCTTACGATACTACTATGATCCGCCACACTAAGCAACTTCAATCTACAATAGCTACATCCAATGGGACCAACATCAGCAACAAATGCCATAGTTTAGGCCATTTAGACATTTTATCAAATACCTAGTAGGCATGAATCTCTACATCTCTTAACCATGGAATTAGTTCATCCAACTACTACCATTTACCAACAATTTATCCCACCCTCATTCTTAAACAATTTATAACTTCCAATCATCACATACGTGACCATCCATCCACACCAAACCAATAAAATTTCATCAATTAATCCCCTTTCAATCTCTACAATGATAATGTATTTAAATTGGGAAGTTATGGCTTCCAATCACTCTACAATGAGTTCCAATACTTAATTCATACTTATATTCCCATAATAATTCCGTACATGTAAATCTAAGGGTGTATGATTACATTTTTGGAAGAAATCTTGCAAACCCCTCTTTTTAGTTCTTGAAGAAATTTCTTGAAGATCTAAATATTTTATGAGTAGATTTCATCAATACTAGTGTAGAAATGATGGAAATTCACACCAAGATAATGGGGATTGCTTACCTTGAAGAAGAGAGGATTTGGTGGTCCTGAGAGAGTGGCAGAAAACCCCAATATTCGTCCAAGATTAATGGGGGAAATGAATCCTCGAAATGAGTACTTAAAAGAAAAGCCTCAGGTGGTAGCGTGCCAGATCTAGTGCCAAACCTCTATAATGCACTGGTTTTTCAAAGTTGTTGAGAGGGCTGGTGTGCCACAATCCACGCGTTGCCCTGACTCTAGCACGCTCCCAGTTTTTTTCTTTTCCATTTCTTGCCTCTCTCTCTACTCGCCCTCATTTGATACCTTGCTATGATATAGATCCGGATCACACTCGAGGTACTCGGGACCCCGTCCGAATATACCAACAAATCCCAAAATATAATACGGACTTACTTGGGGTTTCTAATCATATCAAACAACATCAAAATTACAATTCACACCTCGATTCGGACTTGTGAGTTTCAACTTTTTCAATTTATAAAACTCGTGCCGAAACGTATCAAATGAGTCCGGAATGACTTTAAATTTTGCACACGAGTCATAAATAACATAACGAAGTTATTCAAATTTCCAGAATCAAAATCCGATCTTGATATCATCCAAGTCCACTTATGGTCAAATTTATGAATATTTCAAGAACTTCATTTTCTAACTTTTCGCCGAAACGTGACGAATTGTCCTACGGACTTCCAAATCTAAATCCGGACATACACCTAAGTACGAAATCACCTTACGAAGCTATTGAAATCATCAAAATTCCATTCCGGAGTCGTTTGCTTAAAAGTCAAGCTCCGGTCAACTCTTTTTATTTAAGCTTCAAAAATACGAATCCCTCTTCCAAATTGATCCCGAATCTTCCGAAAACCAAATTCGACCACACATGCAAGTCATAGTACCTAATATGAAGTTTCCTGAGGCCTTAAACCACCGAATAAGATGCTAATTCTCAAAATGACAAGTCGAGTCGTTACACAAGTGGGACAAATTACAACTATATTATCTGAGAGAATCCCAGGTACTCTGCCAGTTGATACGGAAAAGAATCCCAAAGAAAAGTAAAATGATGTAACAAGTGTTGAAAGATCCCACTCCAATTCACAAAGAAGTTGTGCCTGAAAAAGAAAGTAGGAAGGAGCTGAAAACTGAAGATGATGATAAAAAGACTAAGAAGAAGAAAGGCAAGAAGGGAGATGAGAAAAAGATAAAGGAGGAAACTTCAAGAAGGGAAGAATCCAATGCAGAGAGTAAGCACATGTCTGCTTTACCTTTTCCCCAAAATCTCTATAGAGAAAATCTGGATAAGTAGTTTGAGAGATTTCTTGATATGCTGAGACAGGTTAATGTAAATTTTCCATTCACAGAAGTTCTCTCACAAATGGCAGGTTACACAAAGTTCTTGAAGGAGATCCTTACAAAGAAGAGGAAGATAGAAGAGACCTCAGTGGTCAAACTTACAAAGCATTGCAGTGCAATATTGCAAAACAAACTCCCACAAAAGTGTGGAGATCTAGGGAGTTTTATGAAACCTTGCTCTTTAGGCACTCTTAACTTTGATAAAACTTTATGTGATTCTGGTGCCTCAATTAATTTAATGCCTTTGTCTATTTACAAGAAGTTGGAGAGTGAGATTGGAGAGATAAGGTCGATACCAATATCTTTGCAGTTGGCTGACCAAACAGTTCTGATACCCGAGGGGATAGTGGAAGATGTTTTAGTGCGGTTAGATAAGTTTGTATTTTTGTGGACTTTATTTTAATAAATATGGAGGAGAATAAGGTGGTCCCTCTCATTTTAGTAATACCATTCTAAGCAACGGATAGAGTAATATTAGACATATATGATAGAAAACTCATGCTTAGAGTGGGGGGAACTGTAACTTTTGAGATGAATGTAGAAACGGGGGTTAAAAAGGAGAAGCCAGTTATAAGTGTTGAATAGAAAGTGAAAGTCTTGAAAGATACGGTCCCAGTGATTGAGAAAGACAAGTGTGGGGTATACCCCAAGAGGGCTGAGAAGAAGTTGTGTGCGTGGATGTGTGCACTAGTTCAGGCGCGCGGAAACAACCCGACTTTGACTCAGACCCCAACTAGATATTCAGGGTAGTTTCCTCTACCTTATACTTTTTAATTATGTGTCATGGGGACATTCCAAAACTTAGAGTGTAGGGTAGGGGGTAATTATATGTTGTATGTATGTTAGTTTTTGTTTTTGTTTTGTAAAATTGAAAGGAAAAAAACATAAATATCTTTAAAATTTTTGACTTTTCCCGATGATGGATATCATGCGATAGGTTTCTTCAGGGATTTAAGTCGAAAGAAAGGGATAAAAAGATTTTATTTTGTTAGGTAGTATAATAATTCCCCCTTGGTTTTTCTTTGAGCCACGGTTCTTTTCCAAGGGTTTTGTTTGAATAGGGTGTAGTTAGTTCTTATTTTTAGAAGTAGAAAACCTTGTGCTAAGATTTGAATTGGAAACAATATCTCTTGACATTATTATGCCTTGAGAATAGTGAGTGTTTTAGTTGTGATGCTTAGGCTCTGTTTTCGACTCTTGCATAAGCACCTTAAATTGTATAAGTTTAACTTTGCTTAACTACTTTGACTAGAGAGTCTTGATCATCCATCTTGAGTGAGTTATGTGCCATGTGTGTGTGAGGTTTTTGGGTTATTCTGTACATTGCATTTGATGTCTAGAACTTGCCTCTTGTATTTGCAAAGCGAAATAATAGTTTTGTTCGGTCTGCGAAGTGATATATGCATTTCTTTGTTGAGCCAGTTATATGCTTTTACCCACCTAATTGTTATGTATCTTAGTTAACCCCGTTGAGCCAGTAATCCTATTTTTTTTGGCAACCACATTACAAGCTTTACTCATTTGTTTGAATTGACCATCTATTTGAACTATTTAACTCTTGTGAGCACTTGAATTTGGTATGAACTTTGTAAAAGTTAAAGTGTAGGGTGTTGGTTGGGCTTTCGAGTGGAACTATTGAAATAAAGAAAAAGGTACACTGTTTTGAAAAGGTAAGAGCCACTTGAATTGAAAAAAAAAACATAAAGAAAGAGATTAATTGTACGATTGTGAAAAATATTCCTTGATGGTGGTTACTTATGATGTAATTGTGCTTAAATAAGTTCGGAGTTAATGTATATTGATGTGAAGGTGGAGTTATGGTTTGACATAAGTGTGGGGTTTCGAACAATGAAATGTATGTATTAAAGTGATTAGGGAAGTGTAGTCACTCTTATATATAAATGTATCCTACATGTCCCCCAGCTTACATTACAACTAATGAAAGTCCTATTTGATCCTTGACTGAATGGGCTCGATTAGTTGAGTAGTACACTACAGGCAAGCCTATGGTGCATCTTTTGTGGCATATGAATATTTTTTCTGAGAGTGAGTGAATTCTTTCTATCTTGAGTTCCTAATTATACTTAACTTTTATTGTGTGTGGAACTACTCTCTATTATTGTGAGGGCACTTGATTTATGAAGAAAAGGCAATGTTGTTGACCTCTATATTAGAGTAAGTGAGTGAGTTGTAAATAATGCATGGTGCTTTTGAGTCAATTCTTGAGGTGAAGATGTTACACTATTGTGCTTAGTCTATTTTAAATATTCTTGGTGTAATGAGTTAGGAGAGTTGCTTAGTAAGGTTGTGTCTATATAAAGTGTGGTGTGATTGCTCGAGGAAGAGAAATGGTTTAATTGTGGGTTGTTGATGGTAGGATATAATCTTGTGTTTTAGTCGCTTATTACATTCCAATTTACTGCACTTTAATTGAGTTTGAGCGCTAATTGCTAGTGTTTTGAACTAATTGTGTGTTTTATGCCTTGTAGGGGTGATTCTGAGCTATATAGATGTTATGGAACTAATTCGAGCTAATTGGAGCGTTGAAGTCTGAGTAAAAGCCCACAGGAATAAGCTGGAATCGTGTTCGCGGGTCGAGGATCCCTTTTGGGCATCAAATTCAAAGAAGAATAATCTGCTGAAAAAATGCACTGGTGCGGCGCACTAGGCGACACACAGTGCGACGCATCAGTGTAAAAATCTGTCAGAAAATAGCAAACTTCAGAGACTGGATTTTTGGGGTCTGTCAGAAAAAAGTACTAATGTTACGCACCCTGCTACGCACAGTGCGACGCATGAAATACAATAAGTTTGTAAGTTTTCCTATTTCGGCCAGGAAAGGGTGATTTCGTTTGGGCCCAACCCTACTTGGTATAAATACATGGAAAAATAGTATTTTATGGACTTTTGACATATCTAAGACCTAAGGAGGCTAGAGAGAAGGTGGAGCAGCCAAAGCACAAGGAATTCATCATTCAATCCTCACTCAAGACAAGAGTTTGGATCGTTTAATGTTTTTCTTTATATTTGTGATGAATTACTCCATATCTATGTAGTAGTTCTCTTTAGGGATTGATGGATTTGGTGTTTTGATGATTGTTTTTGGATATTAACTCTAGTTTTTATGTATTGAATTGTTTTAGGTGATTTAATTATTGCATCTATATTCACATGTTCATGTAATCGAGAGAGGCATAACAAATGATGTTTTTGCATCATTTTGTTGGTTGAATTCATTGATTCTTCTTAGTAATCGAAAGAGGCTAGTTGAATTATTATTTAGACCTAGTTAAGAGGATAATCGAAAGAGGTTCTCCTAAAGACCAGTCCACTACGATATCATGCATATCTTCATCGAGCATAAATTGGTTCATATTGTGAGGTTGAAACTTAAGCGAGAGAGGCGTTTCAACTAAATGTTTGAACTAATAATTGAGTGAATTCGAGAGACTCACTTGAACATTAGAAGTGAATTAACGAGAGTTAAATCCCAGACATTTATCTTGCACCTATCCAATCAACCCCTATTTTCTCCTATTCATATCTTCTTTGCTTAATTTTGTTCAATTGTCATTAGTCAATTAGATCTAGAGTCTTAGTTAATTTTATCTTAATCATATAATCTCAATTGTTGATCATCTTGGATAGCAATCTAGCTACAAGCTACGAAAATTCTATTTAACTCTAATCCCCGTGGATACGATAATTTTCTATACTATCTTTGACTAGCGAGCATATTTAGGTGTGTATTTTGAGCTCGTCAGAATATGACTGGGCTCTGAAACATCCAACCTCACGAACTGATTGGCCAAAGCCTGAACATATGATGCAAGTAGTCTCTCACCGACTGGAATGTACGCAAGGCTGCCCATACTCGTTGCCTTTCTACTCAAGGAGTCGGCCACCACATTGGCATTCCCGGGGTGATACAAGATGGTGATATCATAGTCTTTCAATAGCTTCAACCACTTCCTTTGCCTCAAATTGAGATCCTTTTGTTTGAACAAATATTGTAGGCTCCGATGATCCGTGAAAACCTCGCACGACACGTCGTAAAGGTAATGCCTCCAGATCTTTAGCGCATGAACAATGGCTGCCAGCTCTAGATCTTGAACAGGGTAATTCTTCTCATGGACCTTCAACTACCGTGACGCATATCCGATCACCCTACCATCCTACATCAATACTGCTCCGAGCCCAACACGAGATGCATCACAATATACCGTATAAGATCTTGAACATGTGGGCAACACCAACACCGACGTTGTAGTCAAAGAAGTTTTGAGCTTCTGGAAGCTCGCCTCACACTCGTCTGACCATCTGAATGGGGCACCCTTCTGGGTCAATCTCGTCAATGGGGCTGCTATAGACGAAAACCCCTCCACAAACAGACGGTAATAACCTACCAAACCCAAGAAACTCTGAATCTACGTAGGTGAAGTGGGTCTAGGCCAATTCTGAATCGTCTCAATCTTCTTAGGATCCACTTGAATGACCTCTGCCGATACTACGTGCCCCAAGAAAGTGACCGAGTCCAACCAAAAATCACACTTTGAAAACTTGGCATACAACTGGCTATCTCTTAGAGTCTAAAGTACAATCCGAAGATGCTGCTCGTGCTCCTCTCGACTGCGGGAGTAGATCAAGATATCATCAATAAACACAATCAGGAAAGAATCTAGATAGGGATTGAACACCCATTTCATCATATCCATAATGTTGTTGGGGCATTTGTCAGCCCAAATGACATCACCAGAAACTCATAATGCCCATATAGAGTCCGAAAAGTTGTCTTAGGGACATTGGATGCCCTAATCCTCAACTGATGGTAGTCAAACCTCAAATCAATCTTCGAAACTACCTTGGCACCTTGAAGTTGATAAAATAAGTCATCAATCCTTAGCAATGGATACGTGTTCTTGATGGTGACTTTGTTTAACTGTCGATAATCTATTCACATCCTCATCGACCTATCCTTCTTATTCACGAACAACACAGGCGCACCCTAGGGTGAGACACTAGGTCTAATGAAGCCCTTATCAAGCAAATCATGCAACTGTGGGTGGAATTCTTTCAACTCTGACGGGGCCATACTGTATGGCGGAATAGAAATGGGCTGAGTGCCCGAAGCCAAATCAATACGGAAGTCAATATCTTTGTCGGGTGGCATCCCAGGCAGATCTGCAGGAAACACCTCTGGAAACTCACGAACAACTGGTACTGAATCGATGGGGAACCTCCACACTAGAATCGTGGACATAAGCTAAATAAGCTAGACACCCCTTCTCGACCATATGCCGAGCCTTCACATAAGAGATAACCTTACTGGTAAAATGGCTAGGAGTCCCCCTCCACTCTAATCGAGGCAACCTCGGCAAGGCTAAAGTCACCGTCTTGGCGTGACAATCCAATATAGCATGATAAGGTGACAACCAATCCATACCTAAGATGACATCAAAATCTACCATATCGAGAAGTAGGAGATCTACGCTAGTCCCAATACTCCCAATGGTAACCTCACACGAACGATAGACACGATCTACAATAATCAAATCTCCCACAGGTGTGGACACATATACAAGAGCACTCAAAGAATCATGAGGCACAACCAGATATGAAGCAAAGTAGGATGCCACGTAGGAATAAGTAGAGCCCAAATCAAATAGAACTGAAGCATCCCTATGGCAAACTGAAACAATACCAGTGATAACAGCTTCATATGACTCAGGGACGACCCCTCTGAACCACCACTATGAACCACGTCTCTGGGACGACCTCTAACTGGCTGGCCTCCACCTCTAACGGCCTGACCTCCACCTCTAACTACCTAACCTCCACCTCTGGCTTCCTGACCCCTGCCTCTAGCTAGCTGAACACACGTTGAAGCAACCAGTGCCGGAACCATGGCACGAGAACCCTGCTGTTGTGAGTTGCCCGGTGACCGAGGGCAAAATCTAGCAATGTGCCTCGGGTCACTACAAGTACAACATGACCTCGACTACTGTGAATGCTGACCCTGAAACTGACCCTGTTGACCTGAGTAATTACCCTGAAAACTCTGGAGCGGAGATGCACTAATAGGAGTTGGTGGTGCACTGTAGGCTAGCTAATTGGGATGAGACGTATGAAGGCCGCGACCACCTGTAGCAATGTGAGATTCCTGGAGCACTGAATGATACTGCCTGGGAAGATGGCCTCTATTAAAGTACCCTTGCCTCCCGACGAGGCACCACTAAACCCACCAGAATGACGAGGCCTCTTATCAGACCCCTGCCCCCTCTACTAGGCAAGAACCACCTCGATCCTCCTAGCAACATTAGCAGTCATCTGAAAGGAAATCTCACTCCCGGTCTTCTTCGCCATCTGTAGCCTGATAGGGTGAGCGAGTCCATCCATAAATCTCCTCACCCTCTTTCTCTCAGTAGGAAGAAGAAGGAGAGCATGACGGGCTAGATTCACAAGACGAGTCTCGTACTGAGTAATAGTCATACTGCCCTGTTGGAGATGCTCGATCTGCCTGTGGTAACCCTCTCTCAAAGTGATCGGGAGAAACTTCTCTAGAAATAACTGTGAGAACTGCTCCCAAGTAAGTGTAGGCGATCCAGCTAGTCTGGTCAACATATAATCTCTCCACCACCTATTGGCGTAACCTGTCATCTGAAATATAGCAAAATGGACACCATTGGTCTCAACTATACCCATGTTCCGCAGCACCTCATGGCAACAGTCAAGATAATCATGTGGGTCCTCAGAAGATGCACCACTGAACTGAACTAGGAAGAGCTTTGTGAACTTGTCCAATCTCAATAAGCCCTCATAAGACATGGCAGGCCTATCACCGGCATGTACCGCAACAACTGGATGAACTACCCCAACTGGCGGGGCTACTGGAGACTGACATTGGGGAGCCATCTGCTCCAGAGTGTGAGTAGTGGGAGTCTGTGCTCCTCCCCCAGGCAGAGAGACGGCTGGTACCAAAAGAAATGCACCGGCCTGGGCCACACGCTCCATAAGTCCCACCAAACGGACTAGAGCATCCTGAAGCACTGGGGTGGCAATGAACCACTCCAGGACCTGAGCTGGTCCAACAGGTACAGTATGAGCTAGAACCTCCTCATCAAAATCCACCTGAGGCTCCACAGCTAGTGCTGCTGCTCGAGCTCTAGGCTGAGCTCTGCCTCTGCCTCGGCCTCTATCTCGCCTCGGCCCCTCGTAAGAGATTCCGCTGGGTGCTCCGGCTGCTCTCCAACTGAAGATGTATCACGTGTTCTCGCCATTTGCGAGAGGACAAGAATACAAGAGTTCAATCAGCAATGATAGAATAAAATCACACGACAGAGAAGAATAGAAATGAAATTATTCCTAAACTTCATAGCCTGTGGAAGATAAGTACAGACGTCTCTGTACCGATCCTACAGACTCTACTAAGCCTGCTTGTGACTTGTGAGACCTAGGCAACCTAGTGCTCTGATACCAACTTGTCACGACCCGGAATTTCCACCTTCAGGGTTGTGATGGCGTTTGACATTTCATTTGCTAGGCAAGCCAACGTTAGAGGATCTTTAAGCCAATTTTTAATCCATTCAATTAAGTATAACCAATTAAGCTGAAAAGAAACTAAAATGGAATACAAATGACATAAAACCAATAATATCTAAGTACAACCCGGATCTGGAGTCACAAGTTCACGAGCTTCTAAAATCTCTACAAAATAGGGTTTGAAATAAATACAATTGTATCGAATGAAAAGAATAGTAAATAGGGGACTTCAAGGTCTGCGAATGCCAGCAGATCTACCTCGAGTCTCCGAATGCCAATCCGAGATGGGACGCCTCACGGACAGCTGGGACCAGTACCAAAATCTGCACAAGAAGTGCCGAGTATAGTATGAGTACAACCGACCCAATCTATTTCGTAAGTGTCGAGCCTAACCTCGACGAGGTAGTGACGAGGCTATGACAGGATACCCACGTAATTAAACATACACAAACGGAAATATATGTACACCATAACAACAAATAAATAATTAAAAAGTACTATTGGGAGGGGATATGTGAAAGGGGTACAAGATACGATAACTACAACAGGGAATGATAATAAGAAATAGTCAATAAACCTTCAACTAACAAAATGAACAAACATAATGAATAAAACTGCACGGCATCAACCCTTCATGCTTTTACTCTCAGCCTCACCATGAAACTGTAATAATGGCACGACATCATCCTTCGTGCTTTTAATCTCAATCTCACCATACAATGATAAATACGGCACGGCATCACCATTCGTGCTTTTACTCTCAATTTCATCATGAAATAATAGATACGGCACGACATCACCCTTAATGCATTAACTATCATATATGGCACAACATCACCCTTCGTGAATTAACACTCAAATAAGGCACGACATCACCCTTCGTGCATTAACACTCTCCCTTACCACGTAACAATGAACATATAACAATAGGGAGATAGCACAAGCAAGATCTAGTCTTATGTCAACAATGGTTCCACAACACCAATCTCTTCTTCAGAAACAATATTCAATTATCACTGATAGCCCATAAATGCGGAAAGCATGATCAATTTAGTAATTAACTAGTCTAAGCATGGATATCATGATCAAAGAAAGAAATAAATAACGAGAAACAAGTCCCACCCGCATGCTTTGACCCAACAACAACGCATAAGTACTTGTCACCTCACATATACGTTGAACCCAACATTTAAACAAGTAGCACATAGCAAACAAGTCCTAATCCCTCAAGTCAAGGTTAACCATGACACTTACCTCGCTCCCAAAGATCAACTCAAAGCTCAACCATGGCTTTGCCTTTCAATCAAGTCTCTAAACAACCAAATCTAGCAAATTATCAACCAAATGATTCAAAATAAGCCTTAGGAACTACCCACAAATGAAAAAGGTTCAATTTAGGTCATTATTGAAAAAGTCAACTCCCGGACCCGCTTGGTCCAAAGCCAAAATTCGGACCAAAACCCGATTACCCATTCCCCCCCAAGCCCGGTTATGTAATTTGTTTCGAAATTCGTCCTCAATTTGGGGTCTAAATTCCAATAATACAAAAATCCCTAATTCTTCCCAAACCCCTAATTTCCACCATTAAAATCCTAGATTTTAGGTTGCAATCTTATGAAATGAAATGGAAAATTGAAATAAAATAGGTTAGAATCACTTGCCAATGAATTGGCGAAGAAGAAATCTTGGGAAAATTGCCTCTAGGATTTCTAAGTTTGAAAACTTGAAGAATGAGAGAAAATCCTATCTAACTCAGATTTTGATCAGGAGCAGATGTCGCAATTGCAACCTGGGGTTCGCAATTGCAAAACCTGTAAATGCAAATAAACTATCGCAAATGCGAAGCCTTTACATTCCTGCTGCTATCACAAATGCGAACCATATGTTCGCAAATGCAAAACTGAGTGGATCGCAAATGCGACCCCAGATCTCGCAATGCGAAAGTCCACCCCCTATGCCCCTGCTCGCAAATGCGAAGTCTTCTTCGCAAAGAGCCAGACCTTGCAATTGTGAAGTCTACAGTAGACACCGGAAACCCAATGCATCAGCTATGAATTCTAAGTCCAAATCCACTTGTAGCCTATCCGAAACTCATCCGGGCCCTCGAGGCTTCAAACCAAATATGCACACAAATCTAAAAACATCATACGAACTTGCTCGCATGATCAAATCGCCAAAATAACACCTAGAACTATGAATCACACACGAAATCAAATAAAATTTTCAATGAAGCTTTAGAATTCCTATTTTAACAACCGGGCGTCCGAATCACGTCAAACCAACTCTATTTTTACCAAATTTGACAAACAAGTCATAAATATAGTAATGAACCTATACCAAGTTTCGGAACCAAAATACGGACCCAGTATCAACAAAGTCAAACATTGGTCAATTCTTTAAAGTCATTAAGCCTTTAAACTTCAAAATTTCGACACAAAGCGATAGCTCGAGCTAGGAACCTCTGAATTCGATTCCGGCCATACGCCTAGGTCCCAAATTATGATACGGACCCACCGGGACCGTAAAACTATGGATCCTGGTCTGTTTGCTCAAAATATTGACCAAAGTTAACTCAAATGAATATTTAAGCCAAAATTTCATATTTTATCAATTTTTAACATAAAACCTTCCAAACAAACACATAGACTGCGCACGCAAATCGAGGAGGGATTAAGGAAGCTATTGGAGGCTTCAGAACATAGAATTAAGGTTTAAAATTCTAGATGACCTATCGGGTCATCACACGAACGTGTCCCTTTGAGAACTTCATCCTGTTGTTGTCGACCATTCTGTGACGTCTCTGACAACGCGGCTACTTGTTGTTGCGACTGCGTCCTAATTAGAACTAATGCATTACAAAGGTTTTCCTAAAGTTATGAACGAACCCTTTCAGGTTTCCTACATATCAAAAAATGCAATATGACACGGCCCAATTCTTTTACAGGCTGTGATGGCGCCCAGCGCCGCCGCTAGGCAAGCCAACAGTGAACTAACCACGTGATTTCTCCTTTTAACAAATTTCCAAATAATCAAATTTTTTTCCTTAATTAAAAGATTAAGAAGTAGAAAATTTAAATAAATAAAATGAAAGCAGCTGGGTGCAGTAATAACCATAGTAATAATCCAAAACCACAAAGTCTGCTAGTTTATGCCAAGACCTGGTGTCACAAGTGTATGAGCACTAATAGATTATACAAAACTCTAGTTGCTGTTCAAAATGAAAATAGACAGAAATGAATGCAAAAACGAGACTCTAGGTACTGTGGAATGGCTCAGGAAGCAACTCACCACTAGGCCTCCGGGTAATGGAGATGCGCGCCGGTGTGATCGCCAGATGCACCTGCCTCAGATCCTGCACGGTCAGTGCAGAAGTGTAGCATGAGTATATTAACAACATGTACCCAATAAGTATCAAGTCTAACCTCGAAAAAGTAGTAACGAGGGGTCGACATCGACACTTACTATGGGCTAGCAATAAAAATACAGAAGTTCTAAATAAGCATGGGCTATGTATATAACTACAATCAATAACAACCAGGAAATAAATGATTCCTTTACACATGCTAAATCTCAATACTTTCTGTCTGATATTATTTTAACCTCTCAAGCCATGAAATGATATCAATAAATAATTAAGTATTATCACGTACGATTATGCCAAGGACGTACGACCCGATCCAGAATAACGTGTACACTGCTGAGGGTCATGTGGCACGAACCATAGATGCATATATCTACTACCGAGGCATTCGGCCCACTCTACAAGAAGAGAGGATGCTTTATAACTATTTGACTTAAACGTTATTACAAGGCTAATACACAATGTAGTACAATTTCCATTAGCGGTCAAGTAATTCGCTCAAAATTCAAGCAAGTGAAATTCGGTCCTTTACAATTCCTCTAACAAGTCCTAATATAATTTAGGCACTTTAATTAACAATTAGGGTGCAAACATTACAAGTACTTCATGATTTGGATCCTAAACTACCCGGACATAAGCATAAATAGTAGCTACGCACGGACTCTCGTCACCTCATGCGTACGTAGCCCCCCACAATTAGAAACAAATTGCAATTTAAATCACCTATAGGGTAAATTCCCTCTTACAAGGTTAGGCAAGAGACTTACCTTGCCTTAAAAGCTCACTTTCCGGTCTCAAATTCTCTCTAAAGGCTCAACTCGGTGCCAAAAATCCGAAACTAGTCAAATGTTGTATAAATAAATCAATATATGTTCCAAAGTTCATAATTTAACTATTAGAGTAATTACCCAACCAAAATTGGAAGATTCTTAAAATTCACCACCGGGCCCACATGCCCGGATTTCAAAACATTTTGAAGAAAGTTATTACCCAAAATCTCACAAACTCAAATATATAATTTTCACTCAATCCCATAACCATTTTCGTGGGTAAATCCCATTTTTATCAAAACCTACGGTTATTCATCTAAACCCATAATTTTCATAATTTTACATGTTAAAATCTACCCATAATCTATGTTTTAACCACATATTGTATAGAAATCACTTACCTCAATGTGCTATGTGAAAACCCCTCTCCAAAAGCTCCAAAATTGCCCAATGAAAGAAAGAAATGAGTCAAAAATGATTTAACTCCCGACTTAAATGAACCCTTATGCCCAGCAGTATTTCTGCACCTGCGGGAGGACCTCTGCTTCTGCGGAACACGCTTGACCCCTGGCACATCGCATCTGCGAGCCCGCTTCTACAGCTCGACTCGCGTATCTGCGACCATGGCCAGGCTGCCTCCCTCCGCATCTGCGGACCCCTCCACATCTGCGGTGCCGCTTCTGTGGCCATTCAACCGCAGATGCGAACGCACCAGATGACAGGCACCAGCAGCTCCTCTCCAAAGAGCTAAGAATCCCCGTCGACCCTCGGAATCCTGTACGGTGGCCCCGAGGCCTCGACCAAACATACCAACAAGTTCATAAACATAAAACAGACTCGCTCACACTCTCGAAATGCGGAAAACACCATCAACACTAAAGATCACAACCCAAACCAAATAGATTCAACTTATGAATTTCAAATTCTTCCAACTCACTACGAACGCGCCGAATCATACTTAAACTACTCGGAATGACTCCAAATTTTGCATGAAAGTCTTAAATCACCAAACGAAACTATTCTTAGACTCGGAATCACAATTGGACCTCGATAACACCAAATCCTATTTCAAACCAAATTTAAAGGACTTTAAAACCTTCAATGTGCCAACTTCCAATATTAAGCGCAGAAATGCTCCTAGGTTATCCAAAACCAGAATTGAACATACGCCCAAGTCTAAAATCATCATACGAACCAATTAGAACCATCAAATTCCGGCTTTGAGGTCATTCACTCAAAACATAGACTCAAGTCAAACATAGCCCTCTTTAGCCAACCTTAAGGAACCAAGTGTTCCGATTTCAGCCCGAACCCTTCCAAATCCCGAACAAACTATCCCCGCAAGTCATAAAATAGTAAAAGCACATACATGGAGTCTTATTTAGGGGAACGGGGATCTAGAAAGCAAAACAATCGATTGGGTCGTTACATTCTCCTCCTCTTAAACAAATATTCGTCCTCGAACGGGACTAGAATCATACCTTGACTGCTAAATACGTGTGGACATCTGCTCTGCATGTCCTCCTCAGCCTCCCAAGTCACCTCTTCAATTGGTTGGCCCCTCCATTGTACTTTCACCACAGAAATCTTCTTGGACCTCAACTAGCAAACATGCATGTCAATAATGGCAATTGGCTCCTCCTCATAACCCAGGCTCTCTTCTAACTGAACAGTGTTGAAGTCTAACACATGCGACATGTCGGCATGATACCTCCAGAGCATAGACACGTGGAAACCGGATGAACTCCCGATAGACTGCTAGGAAAAGCAACCTCATAAGAAACCTCCCCAACTCGTCTCAACACCTCAAATGAGCCTATAAACCTTGGGCTCAACTTGACCTTCTTCCCGAACTTCATGATTCCCTTCATCGGCGAGACCTTCAAGAGAACCTTCTCACCTACCATAAATGATAAATCACATGCCTTCTTATCTGCGTAACTTATCTGTCTAGACTGTGTTATGCGAAGTCGCTCCTGAATCAACTTTACATTTTCCAAGGCATCCTTCACTAAATCAGTACCATATAACTTAGCCTCGCCGGCTCAAACCATCCGATGGGAGAACGACATCGCCGACCATATAAAGCCTCAAATGGAGCCATCTCGATGATGGATTGATAGTTGTTGTTGTAAACAAACTCAACCAAAGGCAAGAATCGATCCCATTGCCCTCCAAAGTGAATCACGCATGATCTGAGCATGTCCCTCAAGATCTGAATTGTCCGCTCCGACTGCCCGTCGGTCTGCGGATGAAAGGTTATGCTGAGCTCCACCCAGGTCCCCAACTCACTCTGTAATGCCCTCCAGAAATGCGAAGTAAACTGAGGGCCTCTATCTGATATGATGGAAACAGGCACGCCATACAACCGAACAATCTCCTGAATGTAAATCTAAGCCAACCTCTCTGAAGAATACGTGGTAACAACCGAAATGAAGTGTGCCGACTTGGTCAAGTTGTTGACAATGACCCAAACTGCATCAAACTTCTGCAAGGTCCGTGGTAGCCCAACTTTGAAGCACCTGGATGAATAGAATACCGAGAACTGTGTGCCTTCGTGTTACATTTCGCATTTTCGTACGTTAAGGTTTCGTCATAAGTTAATTGACGTAGGCTCCGTATGAGATTATGTTTGAGGTTATAAGCACTTATGCTATTTATAACAGGTGATAAGTGAGTGCCATGAAGATTAGAGGGTAAACAAATCAACGAATGAGTATTCATTGAAGTTTGTCAATATGGGATTAAATATAGTCCAAGCTATAATATCCCGTATTTATGGACTAATGTCATACAAGGTATCACATGACCATGATAGTAAGGTATATGAAGTGTATTAGTATTTAAGAAAATTGTGTGCTAGAATTAATTATGTGGATAATTGGTTAATTATTGATTTTTTAGTGGGAGATTAACAAAGTAATTAGAATTTGTGGATAAGCTTAATGGAGACCCAACGTGGCAGCAATGGATTTAGGTAATAGTGACTCTTTGGCTAGGGGCTAGGTGGCATAGTTAGGGAATATTTGGCTAAGTCATCACATAAAGTGGGGCCCACACCTATGATAAAGACACCGACATATGTCATTAAAGGGAAAGGTATATGTTGTAAGGTAACGGATATAGCTTCACCAAAAGTTCTTATGAATACACAATGATAAGATATCTTCCTACCTCATTAAAGTGTGGTGTTGTGATTGTTAAGTAATGGATGGAGCCTCAAAACAATTCATATGAAACTGCATAATACTATAGCAGCATGAAATTGCGATTCTAAGGGAGTACGGTACAATCTTTCTCAAGAATATCATACGAATTTTTCCATACTTCGATCTGCCGTTATGTGTTTTGTCGCAATTGACATATGTTATAGTGATTGTCAAGAGAATTGGCTCACGTATGTTAAGGATATCCCTTCTTTTCTTTTGGCATGATCCATATGATACAAACGAAACGAGCAAATACACAACTTTCATAAATGTCTCTATTCATAGAAGCACTATGGGTGCCTATGTTCTTGAATTCTCGTGTGTCTTATTATTATATATTTTGTTCATGGATCTCAGAAAAATATGTGGTTGATAAAATTTATCCGGAAGCATATTAATCTTATGATATGTCGAGAAATCTTATTAACTTACTTTTTATGTATTTCATTCATTTATACATGTACATTGACCCATGACTAGATGGCGCTATATACGCGTATATTATTTGTATATGCGATATGGGAAAAGGTTACGGCGTTATATACGCACCACCGTCTGATCAGTTGGTATGCGTTAATGATTTCGCCCATAGCGGCCGAGATGATATGATGGGATGTCCTCAGAGGCTTGATGATATTATGTACACATATACCTACGCATGATACGACATTTATATGCACATGTATGACTTTATAAATATTTCAGGATTCACAAAGTTATTTAGACTTACAGGCGGATTCCTTTACTCCATGTTTATTTTATGTCTTTTATGTACTGATTTTCATGCCTTAATACTCGGTACATTATTCATACTGATGCCCCTAATTCCTGGGGCCTATATTTCATGCTTGCAGGTGCAGGTAGACAGGTTGACGGTCCCCTTTTTTAGGATCCATGATCAGCGAGAGTTGGTGTGCTCCACTTGATCCCGAGCTGTTATTAGTTTTGGTACGCTATATTTGTATGTAGATATGGGTACGATGGGGCCGAGTCCCATCTTTTGTACAGTTGTACACTCTATTAGAGGTCTGTAGACAGTCATGTATAGTTGGATAGTATGTGACCTTGTCGGCTTCTAGTTTTGGATATATAGTTGTTTATAGCATCATTGTCGGCTCACCCTACCGTATTCCGCATGTATATATATATATATATATATATATATATATATATATATATATATATATATATATATATATATATATATATATATATATATATATATATATATATATATATATATATATATATATATATATATATATATATATATATATATATATATATATATATATATATATATATATATATATATATATATATATATATATATATATATATATATATATATATATATATATATATATATATATATATATATATATATATATATATATATATATATATATATATATATATATATATATATATATATATATATATATATATATATATATATATATATATATATATATATATATATATATATATATATATATATATATATATATATATATATATATATATATATATATATATATATATATATATATATATATATATATATATATATATATATATATATATATATATATATATATATATATATATATATATATATATATATATATATATATATATATATATATATATATATATATATATATATATATATATATATATATATATATATATATATATATATATATATATATATATATATATATATATATATATATATATATATATATATATATATATATATATATATATATATATATATATATATATATATATATATATATATATATATATATATATATATATATATATATATATATATATATATATATATATATATATATATATATATATATATATATATATATATATATATATATATATATATATATATATATATATATATATATATATATATATATATATATATATATATATATATATATATATATATATATATATATATATATATATATATATATATATATATATATATATATATATATATATATATATATATATATATATATATATATATATATATATATATATATATATATATATATATATATATATATATATATATATATATATATATATATATATATATATATATATATATATATATATATATATATATATATATATATATATATATATATATATATATATATATATATATATATATATATATATATATATATATATATATATATATATATATATATATATATATATATATATATATATATATATATATATATATATATATATATATATATATATATATATATATATATATATATATATATATATATATATATATATATATATATATATATATATATATATATATATATATATATATATATATATATATATATATATATATATATATATATATATATATATATATATATATATATATATATATATATATATATATATATATATATATATATATATATATATATATATATATATATATATATATATATATATATATATATATATATATATATATATATATATATATATATATATATATATATATATATATATATATATATATATATATATATATATATATATATATATATATATATATATATATATATATATATATATATATATATATATATATATATATATATATATATATATATATATATATATATATATATATATATATATATATATATATATATATATATATATATATATATATATATATATATATATATATATATATATATATATATATATATATATATATATATATATATATATATATATATATATATATATATATATATATATATATATATATATATATATATATATATATATATATATATATATATATATATATATATATATATATATATATATATATATATATATATATATATATATATATATATATATATATATATATATATATATATATATATATATATATATATATATATATATATATATATATATATATATATATATATATATATATATATATATATATATATATATATATATATATATATATATATATATATATATATATATATATATATATATATATATATATATATATATATATATATATATATATATATATATATATATATATATATATATATATATATATATATATATATATATATATATATATATATATATATATATATATATATATATATATATATATATATATATATATATATATATATATATATATATATATATATATATATATATATATATATATATATATATATATATATATATATATATATATATATATATATATATATATATATATATATATATATATATATATATATATATATATATATATATATATATATATATATATATATATATATATATATGTGTGTGTGTGTGTGTGTGTGTCTTTTGGACATGTTTTTCTCACGTATGTTATTGACGTGATTCAGCAGTTTATTGACAAATGTTATTCATGACCTATCCTTAATTCATATTTTTAACTTAGACGCATGCTTAGTGGTATTTGACAGGTAGGACTCGGGCACTCGTCATGGCCCATCGGTTTGGGTCGTGACAAAAGTGATATCAGAGTAGTTATGTCCTAGGGTTGTCTACAGACCGTGTCTAGTAGAGTCTTGTTTATGAGTGTGCGTGCACCACATTTATAAACAGGAGGCTACAGGACATATAGGATGTTATCCTCCTTTTTTATCTTAGATCGTGCGATATAAAGATCCATTTCCCTAACGATATGTTCTTTTTAAGCGATGCCTAAGAAGGTTACAACCGCCTAGAAGGTCAAGTCCATGGATGATGAGACTACTGGTCGAGTTCCATGAGTTACCAAGGCTAGGGGAGAGTCTCATAGTGAGATTCCATCTCAGACTTCACATACCCTGCCCTCTCTAGAGAAGCTGCGAGGGGCACTAGCTCCAGCGCCTGCCCCTGTACACCCAACTCCTCATCCAGATGCACCGGGGCAGGATATGAGAGATGCTATTCAACTATTGACTCGATTAGTAGCCGCACAATCTCGGCGTCGGGAAGTAACTATTAGTCATGCAGATAGGCCCATCAGTGCAGGGGTTCGTGATTTTATTAATTTGGACCATCCCGTATTCACTGGAGCAGATCCAAACGAGGACCCTCAGGTATTTATTGATAGGATGCAGAGGGCTTTGAGGGTAATGAAGGCCACTGTGACTGAGTCAGTTGAGCTAGCTTCCTATAGACTTCAGGATGTTGTAGTTAATTGCTACTAGTCTTGGGAGTTGTCCGGAGGTGAGGATGCCTCTCTAGCGATATGGCATGAGTTTACAGAGGCTTTTCTTCGTCATTATCTATCACCAGAGCTTAGAAGGGCCAGATTGATAGGTTCTTGACCCTTCTGCAGGGTAATATGAGTGTTCGGGAGTACAACTTTTAATTTGATTATTTGGCTAGGTATGCTCCCACTATTGTAGCTAAGATGGAGGATCGAGTTCACCGGTTCGTGATGAGGTTGGAGGCGCACCTGCTTAACGACTGTATGTCGGTCTCACTTCAGCCAGACATGGATATTTCTTGTATTCAGACATACACTCAGGGCGTAGAGGAGCGTAAGCAGAAGTAGAGGGCCGATCGTGAGAATGATAGGGGCCAGAGTAATAGAGCGAGATCTTCGGGTCCTTCTGGTGAGTTTCGAGATGGTTAGAGATAACAATACCCGAGGTATCCAGCCCAGCCATCAATTAGCGTACCCCCTCAGTTTGCCGGTATGAGATTTGATCGTTCCACATATTAAGGGCCTAGTCAAAATTCTAGGGTCTCAATATAGGGGTGAGTCAAGTCAGATGAGGCCGCCCTTGCCACGATGTGCTCAGTATGGTAAGCAGCATGCTGGGCAGTGTCGTGTGGGGTTGGGTGTTTGTTATACTTGTGGTTATCCAGGCCACGTTATGAGAGATTGTCTGACAAGAGATGGTGCAAGCATAGTTCAGCCAGCGGGGTCTGTAGCTAGTTTGTCATCATCAGTACACCCCCCTGGGAAAGGTTCACAAGCACCAATCGGTCGTGATAGAGGCAGAGGTGGAGCATCTAGCTCAAGCGGCCCTCAGAACCGCATTTATGCATTAGCAGGTCGACATGATCAGGAGTCGTCACCCTGATGTTGTTACAGGTATATTATTAGTCTCCTCATATGATGTATATGCATTGATTGACCCAGGTTCCACCTTATCATATGTTACTCCGTTGGTTGCTAGTAAGTTTGGAATAGAACCTGAGTTGGTTAAACCTTTTGAGGTGTCCACACCTATTGGGGATCCAGTGATAGCTAGGTGAGTATATAGAGATTGTACAGTAGTAGTTCATAGTCGATCTACAGTAGCAGACCTAATTGAGTTAGATATGGTAGAATTTTATGTTATACTGGGTATGGATTGGTTGGCTTCTTGTTATGCCAACGTTGATTGTAGATCAAAGATGGTTCGATTCCAGTTTCCATAGGAGCCTATTTTGGAGTGGAAAGGTAATACGGCATCGCCGAGAGGTAGGTTTATTTCCTATCTCAAGGTAGTGAAGATGATTATAAAGGGCTATATTTATCAATTAGTTCGGGTACGGGATGTGAAAGTAGAGTCACCAATCATTCAATCTATCCCTGTGGTTAATGAGTTTCCCGATGTGTTTCTCGATGAGCTTTTGGGTCTTCTTCAAGAGCGAGAAATTGAGTTTTCTATTTATATATTACAAGGTACTCAGCCAATATCCATTCCTCCCTATATAATGGCACCTGCAGAGTTGAGAGAGTTGAAGGAACAACTAAGGAACTTGCTTGAAAAAGGATTTATCAGACCTAGTACATCACCGTAGGGAGCACCTGTGTTATTTGTGAGGAAGAAAGATGCTTCCTTGCGGATGTGTATTGATTATAGACAGTTGAATAAGGTGACGATCAAGAATAAGTACCCACTCCCGAGGATTGATGATTTATTTGATAAGTTACAAGGTGCCAAGTGTTTCTCGAAGATAGACTTGAGGTCCGGCTGCCATCAGGTAAGGGTTAAGGAGAAAGATATTCCAAAGACAGCATTCCATACCAGATACAGACACTTTGAGTTTCGTGCTATGTCATTCGATTTGACCAATGCCCCAGCAGTATTCATGGATTTTATGAACCGTGTGTTCAGACCCTTTCTAGATCTGTTCGTGATTGTATTTATTGACGATATATTGGTGTATTCTCGTTCAGAGATTGAGCATGCAAATTGTTTGCGTACTATGCTCAGAGTTTTACAAAAAGTGAAGTTGTATGCAAAATTCTCTAAATGTGAATTCTGGTTGAATTCTGTAGCTTTCCTTGGGCATATTATTTCAGGTGTGAAGGTATCCGGGTTGATACACAAAAGAATGAGGCAGTAAAGACTTGGCCTAGACCTACGACACCGACGGAGGTTCGTAGCTTTCTCGGTTTGGCATGTTATTACAGGAGATTTGTAGAGGGATTTTCTTCTCTTTCAGCACCATTGACAAAGTTGACTCAGAAGGGAGCTAAGTTGCAGTAGACCGATGCTTGCGAACAGAGTTTCCAGGCATTAAAGGACAGACTAACTTCAGCACCGGTTCTAACACTCCCAAAGGGAACCGATGGTTATGCTATCTATTGTGAGGCTTCGGCCATTGGATTGGATTGTGTACTGATGCAGCATGGTAAGGTTGTAGCCTATTCTTCTAGACAACTAAGAAAGCACAAGAAGAATTCCCCGACCCACGATCTAGAGTTAGCCGCGGTGATTTATACACTAAAGATGTGGATGCACTATTTGTATGGCATTTATGTTGATATCTATACGGATCATAAAAGCGTTTAGTATATCTTCAAGCAAAAGGAATTGAACTTACGTCAAAGGAGATGGTTAGAGCTAATGAAAGACTACGACATTGATATTTTATACCACCCACGGAAGGCGAATGTAGTAGTTGATGCCCCCAGCCGTAGATCTATGGGTAGCCTATCATATTTACAGCCAGAGAAGAGGGGGATAGCCTATGAGATTTATCAGCTAGCTAGTCTTGGAGTTCGATTACTGGACTCAGGTGATACCGGAGTTACTATTTAGGACATGACAACATCCTCTTTAGTAACTGATATGAAAGAACGCAAGTACGAGGATCTTTTGTTAGCTCATTAAGGGGATACAACCCCTCAGAAGGAGAAGACAACATTTAAGATTATAGGAGACAGAGTCCTTAGATATCGAGGACGATTATGTGTCCCTAATGTTGCAGAGCTGCGCTGACAGGTTATGGGAGAGATTCACTATTCTCGTTATTCTATCCATCCAGGAGAAACAAATTAAAGATATATCATGCTATCAGGGAATTATATTGGTGGGACCGAATAAAAAAGGATATAGCAGAGTTTGTTGCTCAGTGCCCTAACTGCCAGCAGGTTAAGATTGAGCATCAAAAACCCGGTGGATTATTGCAGGCTATAGAGATTCTGACTTGGAAATGGGAAGTAATTAATATGGATTTCATCATAGTCTTACCTCGTACCCAGCGTAAGTTTGATTCTATATGGGTGATTATTGATAGACTTACAAAATCAGCCCATTTTCTGCCTATTAGGACTATATATTCCACAAGGAATTATGTAAGGTTTTACATTAAGGAGATAGAACGACTTCATGGTGTCCCAATATATATTATCTCGGATAGAGAAGCTCAGTTTACAGCCAATTTCTGGAGGTCCTTCCAAAAAGTATTGGGAACTTAGGTAAGTCTTAGTACAGCATTTCATCCCCAAACAGACGGACAGGATGAGCGTACTATTCAGACACTTGAGGATATGTTACGAGCCTCTGTGATAGACTTTAGGGGTAGCTCGGATAATCATCTGCCGCTTATTGAGTTCACGTATAATAATAGCTATCATTCCAGCATTCAGATGGCTCTATACGAAGCTCTTTACGGATGGAAGTGTAGGTCGCCTATCAGATGGTTCGATGTTGGGGAAAGTAAGTTAGTAGGACCAGAGCTGGTACAACAGGCAATCGAGAAGATTAAGCTTATACGGGAAAGGCTATTAGCAGCTCAAAGTCGTCAGAAGTCTTATACGGATAATCGACGACGAGACTTGGAGTTTCAGGTTGACGACTGGGTATTCCTAAAGGTACCATCAATGAAAGGCATTATGAGGTTCGACAAGAAAGGAAAACTTAGCCCTCGGTACATTGGACCATATAAGATCATACGCAAGGTAGGCCAGGTAGCATATGACCTAGACTTGCCTTCTAACTTGGAGTCTGTACATCCAGGTTTTCATGTGTCTATGCTCCGTAAATGTATCGGAGATCCTTCCAGAGTCATGTCAGTTGACGATGTTCAAGTCACAGAGCAGCTATCATAAGAGGAAACTCCTATTGCTATACTAGATAGACAGGTTCGGAGATTGAGGACTAAAGACGTAGCTTCGGTGAAAGTACTTTGGAGAAATAATAATGTGGAAGAAATGACTTAGGAAGCCGAAGAAGACATGAAGTCTAGGTATCCTCACTTGTTTCCTTTTTCAGAGGAGGATCCGACTAAGACATTACAGCCTTAAGGTGCGTGTATGGATTCTTGTGTTAGTTATTGTCATTGTCGTGTGAGGCCATTGTCGTTATTGATGATTGTGGCCCTATGTGGCATTGAGTTATTGAGTTTCTACGAGAAGGGTTGGTATTAGTACTGTTACAAAGGCGACTCTGCCAAAATTTACATAGGTCCCGGGGAGTTAAACATTCGAGGACGAATGTTTCTATGGGGGGGAGGATGTTAAATTTCGCGTTTTTGTATATTAAAGTTTTGTCTTAAGTTAATCAACGTAGGCTCGGGAATGAGATTATTTTTGAGGTTATAAGCACTTATGCTATTTATAACAGGTGATAAGTGAGTGCCGTGAAGATTAGATGGTAAACAAACCAAAGAATAAGTATTCGTTGAAGATTGTCAATTTGGGATAAAATACGGTCCAAGCTATAATACTTTGTATTTATAGACTAGTGCCATACAAGGTACTACATGACCATGATAGTAAGGTATATGAAGTGTTTAAGTATTTAAGTAAATTTTGTGCTAGAATTAATTATGTAGATAATTGGTTACTTATTAATTTTTTAGTGGAAGATTAACAAAGTAATTAGAATTTGTGGATAAGCTTAATGGAGACCCAACGTGGCAGCAAGGGATTTAGGTAATAGTGACTCTTTGGCTAGGGGCTAGGTGGAATAGTTAGGAAATTTGTTGGCTAAGTCATCACATAAAGTGGGGACCACACCGATGATAAAGACACCTACATATGTCATTAAAGGGAAAGGTATATGTTGTAAGGTAAAGAATGTAGCTTCACCAAAAGTTCTTATGAACCCACAATGATAAGATATCTTCCTACCTCATTAAAGTGTGGTGTTATGCTTGCTAAGTAATGGATGGAACCTCAAAACAATTCATATGAAACTACATAATACTTAGCAGCGTAAAATTGTGATTCTAAGGGAGTACGGTACAATCTTTCTCAAGAATATCATACGGATTTTGCCATACTTCGATCCGCCATTACGTGTTTTGTCTCAATTGACATGTGTTAGAGGGATTGTCAAGAGAATCGGCTCAGGTATATTAAGGATATCCTTTCTTTCCTTTTGGCATGATACAAATGAAATGGGCAAATGCACAACTTTCATAAATGTCTCTATTCACAAAAGAACTACGGGTGCCTATGTTCTTGAATTTCCGTGTGTCTTATTATTATATCGTTTGTTCATGGGTCTCAGAAAAATATGTGGTTGATAACATTTATCCTGCAGGTAGACAGGTTGACGGTCCCCCTTTTTAGGATCCATGATCAGCGAGAGTTGGTGTGCTCCACTTGATCCGGAGTCGTTATTAGTTTTGGTATGCTATTTTTGTATGTAGATATGGGTACGATGGGGCCCAATCCCGTCCTTTGTATAGTTGTACACTCTATTAGAGGTCTGTAGACAGTCATGTATAGTTGGATAGTATGTGAACTTGTCGGCTTCCATTTTTGGATATATAGTTGTCTATAGCAGCCTTGTCGGCTCGCCCTATCATATTCCGCATGTATATGTATTTATGTCTTTTGGACATGTTTTCCTCACGTATGTTATTGACGTGATTCAGCAGTTTATTGACAGATGTTATTCATGACCTACCCTTAATTTATATTTATATCTTAGACGCATGCTTAGGGGTGTTCGACATACAGGACTCGGGCACTCGTCATGGCCCATCGGTTTGGGTCGTGACGCTCCTCTAGGATCTTCACCCTCAAGCCATCAACATTTGGAACACATAGGCGACCATGGAGTCATAGAACACTATCCTCACAGATAGTAACCTCCTTGGCACCACCCTGAAGTACCATCTCTCAAAGAACCAACAAGTGCGGATCATCAAACTGACGAGCCTTGATCTGCCCGAATAGTGAAGACTAGGCGACAATGCATGCAAGAACTCTACTAGGCTCTGAAATATCCAACCTCACAAGTCTGTTAGCCAAGGGCTGAATGTCCAAAGCTAGTGGCCTCTCCTCCGCTAAAATGAATGTCAAACGACCCATACTTTCCGCCTTTCTGCTTAAGGCATCTGCAACTACATTCGCCTTGCCCGGATGATAAAGGATGGTGATATCATAATCTTTTAGTAACCCAAGCCACTTGCGCTGCCGCAAATTGAGATCCTTCTTCTTGAACAAATGTTGCAAGCTGCGATGATCGGTGTAAACCTCACAGGACACCCTATAAATATAAAGGCTCCAGATCTTAAGAGCATGAACAATCACGGCCAACTCCATTTCATGTACAGGGTAATTCTTCTCGTGGGGATTCAGATGACATGAAGCATATGTAATAACTCGCCTCTCCTGCATCAATACCCAACCCAAACCAATGCACGAAGAGTCGCAGTACACAGTGTACATCCCTGAACCAGAAGACAGCACTAACACCGGTGTTGAAGTCAATGCGGTCTTTAGCTTCTAGAAGCTCACCTCATAATTGTCAGACCATCGGAATGGAGAACCCTTCTAGGTCAATCTAGTCAAGGGTGCCACAATAGATAGAAGCCCTCCACAAATCGACGATAGTAACATGCTAACCCTAAGAAGCTCCTTATCTCAGTCGCTATGGTAGGACGAGGTTAACTCTAAACTGCCTCGATCTTCTTGGGGTCTACCTTAATACCCTCGCCTGATACAACATGCCCCAAGAATTCCACAAAATATAACCAGAACTCACACTTGGAAAACTTAGCATATAGTTTCTATTCCCGCTAGGTCAGAAGCACCACTCTCAAATGCTGCTCGTGCTCCTCCATGCTACGTGAGTATATCAAAATGTCATCAATGAAGACAATGACAAACCAATTAATATATGGCCGATCTCAAGTCGATCTTAGAGAACACCTTGGCACCCTGCAACTGGTCGAACAAATCATCAATACGCGGCAACAGGTACTTGTTCTTGGTGGTAACTTTGTTCAACTGGAGGTAATCAATGAACATTTGCATAGTCACATCCTTCTTCTTCACAAATAACACTGGTGCACCCCAAGGTGATACACTCGGTCTGACGAACCCCTTTGCTAGCAACTCCTCAAATTGTTCCTTTAAATCCTTCAACTCTTTCGGAGCCATGCGGTATAGTGGGATACAGATAGGCTGGATGCCTAGAGCCAAATCAATACAAAATCAATATCACGATCTGGTGGCATGCCTGGGAGATTAGAAGGGAACACATCGGAGAACTCCCTAACTACGGGCACTGAATAAATTGCCGGAGTCTCTGTAGTAGTATCCCGAACATAAGCTAGATAAGCCAAAAAACCTTTCTCGGCCATGTGTCGAGCCTTCAGAAAAGAGATAACCCGACTAGATGTACTGATAAACGAACCCTTCCACTCCAATCTAGGAAACCGTGGCATCGCCAAGGTAATAGTCTTAGCATGGCAATCAAGAATGGCGTGATATGGAGACAACCAATCCATGCCCAGGATGACCTTAAAGTCAGTCATATCGAGCAACAGAAGATCCTCTCGGGTCTCATAACCACAGAAAGTAACAATGCAGGACCAATAGATCCGATCCACAACAACAGAATCGTCCACTGTGTGGACACATAAATAGGAGTACCCAAGAACTCACGAGGAACTCCCAGGAAATGAGCAAACAGAGTTGAAACATATGAATATGTAGACCCTGTATCAAATAGTACGGAAGCATCCCTACCGCAAACAGAAATAATACCTGTGATCATGGCATCTGAGGCCACTACATCTGGTCTGGCCAAAACAGCATAGAACCTAGATGGAGTGCCACCTAACTGGCCTCCACCTGATTGGCCTCTGCCTATAGGATGTCCCCTACCCACCTGCCCTCCGCCTCTTGGTAGTTGGACGGCTGGTGGGACAGCTGGTGCTGAAATCATAGGCTGATGACCTTGATGCACTGCCTTACCCCGAAGTCTGGGGCAGAGCCCCCGCACATGACTGAGATCCCCGCACTCAAAACAACTTCTCGGTACGATGGACTGCTGACCTGAAGTCTCGCCCTGATGGCTTGAATACCCAATGGATGAACCCTGAATAGCTGGTGGGCGGTAGGAACTCGCTAGCATGGTGCTAAAATAAGGTCGCACCAGAGCACCCCGAGGAGACGGCGGTGCTGGATATGTGGGCCTGCTAGACTGACCCTTACAAACTGACCTCTGCCCCCAGCTAGGGCACATCTGAACTCTCTAGAATACCGAAATTTCTTATCCCTGATAGCCAGCTCCCAGCTACGCTGATGTACACCCTCGATCCTCCCAGCTATCTCTACAACTAGCTCGTAAGAAGTCCTCATCTCAACCTCTCGAGCCATAGTGGCCTGAATACCAAAACGCAAACCTGCAACAAACCTCTGCACTCACTCTGCGTTGGTAAGAAGTATTATCAGTGCCTGGCGAGACAACTAAGAGAATCTCACCTCAAAGTCGGTCATTGACATCTGACCCTACTGGAGCTGCTCGAACTGAAACCGCAATGCTTCCCTTTGAGAGGGCAGAATATACCTATCCAAAAAAATACGGGTGAACCGGTCCCAAGTCATGGGAGGAGAATCTGTTAGTTTGCTGAGAAGATATGACTACCACCACCTACGGGCCCTGCCCTCCAGCTGGAAAGTAGTAAAATCCACCACATGGGACTCCAATATCCTCATGTTGTGCAGTTTTTCCCTACACCGATCAATAAAGTCCTGGGGGTCCTCATGTCTATCACCTCCAAAGACAAGAGGATAAAGCCTGGTCTATCTGTCCAATAGCTTCTGTGGATCGCCGGCCGCAGCTGGTCTGGGCTCAGGTATAGCTGCTGCAACTGGCTGAGCTATGCCCATGGGTAGTGTGCCTGGGGTCTGATATATTGCAGTTGCATGCCCTGGAGCCTGAGCGGTAGGGGTCTGTGCTGTGGCTGGGTCTGCTGGAAATATACCAGCTTGAGTCACAGTATCCCTAAACCACAGCATACGGCCCATGACCTACTGGAATCCCAGTGCGGACATGAAATCCACAGGGGTTGGCTCTGCTGCAGGCACCTCGCCCTACTCCTCAATAATAGGATCCTCTATTGGGTCCACTGGTGGCATGACTGGAACAACTCTAGGACGGCCTTGTTTTCTACCACGAGTTGGAGCCCTCCCTCGGCCTCTAGCAATAGGGGGATCAGCTCATCCATGGTCTGGAACATCCGCTGTGTGCGTTCTCACCATCTGTGAGAGAATAAAAGAAAGATACTTAGTACCACATCAACTGCACGATAGGAGATAAAGAAAGAGTAGTTTCCTAAAACTCTATAGCATCTCGAAGATAAGTACATACATCTCTGCACCGATCCGCAAGATTCTATTAGACCTACTCATAACTTGTAAGACCTACGTGAACCTAGTGCTCTGATACTATGTTGTCACGACCCAATTCTCTTACAGGCCGTGATGGCGCCCAGCGTCACGTCTAAGAAAGCCAACAGTGAACTAACCATGTGATTTCTCCTTTAATAAATTTACAAATAACTAAAAACATTCCTTAATTAAAAGATTAAGAAGTATAAAATTTAAATAAATAAAATGAAATTAGCTGAGTGCAGTAATAACCATAGTAGTAATCCAAAACCACAAAGTCTGCTAGTGTGTGCCAAGACCTGGTGTCACAAGTGTATGAGCACTAATAGATTATACAAAACTCTAGCTACTATCTAAAATGAAAATACACATAAATGAATGCAAAGGAGAGACTCTAGGTGTTGCTGAACGGCTCAGTAAGCAGCTCACCACTAGGCCTCCGGGTAACGGGGATGCGTGCCGGTGTGATCGCCAGATGCACCTGCCTCAAATCCTGCACTGTCAGTGCGGATGTGTAGCATGAGTACATAAACAACATGTACCAGTAAGTATCAAGTCTAACCTCGAAGATGTAGTGACGAGGGGTCGACATCGACACTTACTATGGGCTAACAATAAAAATACAGAAGTTCTAAATAACCATGGGCTATGTATATAACTACAGCAATTCAACAACAACCAGGAAATAAATGATTCCTTTACACATGCTAAATATCAACAACTTTCTGTCTGATATTATTTTAACCTCTCAAGCCATGAAATGATATCAATAAATAATTAAAATCCAAGTATTATCACGCACGATTATGTCGAGGACGTACGGCCCGATCCAGAATAACGTGTACACTGCCGAGGGTCGTGCGGCACGAACCATAGATGTATCTATCTACTGTCGAGGCGTTCATCCCACTGTACAAGAAAAGAGGATGCTTTATAACCATTTGACTTAAACGTTATTACAAGGCTAATACACAATGTAGTACAATTTCCATTAACGATCAAGTAATTCGCTCAAAATTCAAGCAAGTGAAATTCGGTCCTTTACAATTCCTCTAACAAGTCCTAATATAATTTAGGCACTTTAATTAATAAGTAGGGTGCAAACATTACAAGTAATTCATGATTTGGGTCCTAAACTACCCTGATATAAGCATAAATAGTAGCTAGGCACGCACTCTCGTCACCTCGTGCATACATAACCCCCCATAATTAGAAGCAAATAGAAATTTTAATCACTTATGGGGTAAATTTCCTCTTATAAGGTTAGGCAAGAGACTTACCTTATCTCAAAGCTCGCTTTCCGGTCTCAAATTCGCTCTAAAGTCTCAACTCGGTGCCGAAAATCCGAAACTAGTCATATGTTGTATAAATAAATCAATATATGTTCCAAAGTTCATAATTTGACTATTAGAGTAATTACCCAACCCAAATTGAAAGATTCTTAAAATTTACTGCCGGGCCCACGTGCCCGGATTCTGGAAATATTCGAAGAAAGTTGTTACCCATAACCTCACAAACTCAAATATATAATTTTCACTAAATCCCATAACCATTTTCGTGGGTAAATCCTATTTTTATCAAACCGTACGGTTATTCATCTAAACCCATAATTTTCATAATTTTACATGTTGAAATCTACCTATAATCTATCTTTTAAACTCATATTATATAGAAATCACTTACCTCAAAGTGCTAGGTGAAAACCCCTCTCCAAAAGCTCCAAAATCGCCCAATGAATGAAACAAATGAGTCAAAATGGTTTAACTTCTGACTTAAATGAACCCTTTTGCCCAGCTGTATTTCTGCACCTGCGGGAGGACCTCCGATTCTGCGATCAACTTTCCGCTTCTGCAGAACACGCTTTACCACTGGCCCATCACATCTGTGGCCAGGTCTCGCATCTGCGAGCCCGCTTCTGTGGCTCGACTAGTGCATCTGCAACCATGGCCAGGCTACCTCCCTCCGCATCTGCGGACCCCTCCACTGCAGCATCGAGTTCGCTTATGTGGAAAATGCTTCGCTTCTAAGGAGATCGCTGACCCCTCCTCTTTCCACTTAGGCGAGCAAGGTGACGCATATATGGTTCCGCTTCTGCGGCCATTCCACCGCAGGTTCGAACGCACCAGATGACAGACACCAGCAGCTCCTCTCCAAAGAGCGAACAAGCCCAGTCGACCCTTCGAATCCTGTACGGGGGCCCTGAGGCCTCGACCAAATATACCAACAAGTTCATAAACATAAAACAGATTCACTCACACTCTCGGAATGTGGAAAACAACAGCAACACTAAAGATCACAACCCTAAACAAAATAGATTCAACTTATAAATTTTACATTCTTCCAACTCCCTCCGAACGCGCCGAATCATACTTAAACTACTCTGAATAACTCCAAATTTTGCGTGCAAGTATTAAATTACCATACGTAACTATTCTCAGGTTTGGAATCCTAGTTGGACCTGGATAACACCAAATCCTACTTCAAACCAAATTTAAAGGACTTTAAAACCTTCAATATGCCAACTTCCAATATTAAGCGCCAAAACGCTCCCGGGTCATCCAAAAGCCGATCCGAACATACGCCAAAGTCCAAAATCATCATACAAACCTATTGGAACTATCAAATCCCGGCTCCGAGGTCGTTCACTCAAAATGATTACTCAAGTCAAACTTATCCCTCTTTAGACAACCTTAAGGAACCAAGTATTCCGATTTCATCCCGAACCCTTCCAAATCCCAAACTAAACATCCCCGCAAGTCATAAAATAGTAACAACACATACGGGGAGTCTTATTTAGGGGAGTGGATATCTAGAAAGCAAAACAACAGGTCAGGTCATTACAGAATCAGGTCTGAACGTAGTTCGTAGGATGATGATAAAATATGATGTAAATGATCGAGCCTGACTCAGGCAGCCTACGTATCCAAAACAAAATCAGGTCGAAGTGTAGTTTAATTACAATAGATGTAAAATGATGCGACTAAAATGAAAATGGACGAGTCTGACTCAGATAGCCTACGTATCCAAGTGGAATCAGACCAAAATGTAGTTTAATTACAAAAGATGACTGAATCCGATGAGGATTGCCTACGTATTCCTTTATGAGGAAATCAAGCCGGCGTAGTTCCTGAATAACATACAAAAGTGATATTTGTTTTTTCTATTACAAGATAAAGGGGGAGAGAAACTGAACCCTACGTCGGTTGCCTATGTATCCGTCAGTGGGAAATTAGGTTGAACGTAGTTCTGTTATATCAAAACCCTAACTCTATTTGTCTTCATATATAGTATCTCTTGATTGTGTATAAGTTAATAAGCTTTGTGTTGACTCTTCTGTCCATTTCTTCTAAGATTAGAGCTCCACCAGACAGTGCTCGGTGAACCACGTAAGGACCTTGCCAGTTTGGTGCAAACTTCCCTTTGGCTTTTTCTTGATGGGGAAAGATTTTTTTCAGAACCAACTGCCCCGGTGTGAATTGGCGAGGCTTCACTCTTTTGTTAAATGCACTAGCCATCCTGTTCTGATATAGTTGTCCATGGCACACTGCATCCATTATTTTCTCGTTAATGAGCATGAGTTGTTCTTGCCTGACCCGTATCTACTGTGCATCGTCCAATTTTGCTTCTTGAATGACTCTTAAGGACAATATCTCAACTTTTGTAGGAATTATTACTTAGTGTTATATACCAACATGTATGGCGTTTCCCCATTAGATATTCTCGTGATAGTCCGATAATCTAATAAAGTGAAAGGTAGCTTCTCGTGCCACTGTCTGTGATTGTCCACTATCTTTCACAGAACCCTTTTGATATTCTTCTTGGCTACCTCGACTGCCCCATTCATTTGTGGTCTATAGGCTGTGGAATTGCGGTGGACAATTCTGAACTTCTCATAGATTTCTCTCATGAGGTTGCTAGTGAGGTTAGCGGCATGGTCAATGATGATGGACTCCGGTATTCCAAATTTACAGACGATGTTGTTTCAAACAAAATCTATCACTACCTTCTTTGTGACGGCCTTGTAAGTAGATGCCTCGACCCATTTGGTGAAATAGTCGATAGCTACCAAGATGAAATGATGTCTGTTTGACTGCAGGCTCTATGGGCCCTATCACGTCCATGCCCCAGGCGATGAACGGGCAGGACGAACCCATTACATTTAACTCATTTGGTGGAACTCGGATGAAATCTCCGTTAATCTGGCACTGGTGACACTTCTGTATAGAGCGGATACTGTCATTTTCTATGGTCATCCAAAGGTATCCAGCTCACAAAATCTTTTTGGCTAATGTGAACCCGTTCATATGGGGTTCGTACGTCCCTCCATATATTTCTTCCAATAATCTGGTTTCTTTGACAACGTCTACACATCTCAACAAACCTAAGTTTGGGCTGGGTACTCCTGGGTCATAAGTAATTTCTTGATATCGTGATACCAAGGTTTACCATCTGATTCTTCATTCACATGGAAGCAATAGGCATGTTGATCCCTGATTTCTACCTCGATTGGGTCGATGTAATTCTTATCTGGATGTTGGATCTTAGATGATAAGGTCTCAAGGCATTGGCGAACTCGTTCTGAATTCTGGGGATGTGCATGAACTCTATCTTTGTGAACTTCTTGCACGGCTCTTTCACGCAATGCAGGTACGGCAGTATCTTGACATTCTTGGTGGACCATTCTCCTTGGACTTTGTGTATCAGCAAGTCGGAATCTCCTATGACCAAAAGTTCTTTGATGTTCATGTCGACTGCTATTCTAATTCCAAGAATGCACGCCTTGTATTAAGACATATTATTGGTGCAAGGGAATCTTATCTTTGCCAATGCTGAATAGTGTTGTCCAGATTTCAAAATAAGGACTGCTCCAATCCCGACTCCTTTGAAATTTGTTGCTCCATCAAAAGACATTCTCCATCTAGGGTATGATTTTGCAATATCCTCCCCGAAACATAGTACTTCCTTATCGGGGGAATACGTGATAAGTGGTTCATAATCCCCATCCGCTGGATTCGCGGCGAGGTGGTCGGCTAAATCTTTCCCTTTGATAGCCTTCTGAGTTATGTACATAATGTCAAATTCACTAAGGAGAATTTTCCATTTAGCTAGCTTTCCGGTAGGCATTGGCTTCTGAAAAATGTATTTGAGTGGGTCGAGTCTAGATATCATATGCGTAGTGTATGCCGACATGTAATGCCTTAGCTTCTGAGCAATCCAAGTTTGAGCACAAAAAGTGTGTTCTATCAAGGTATACTTGGCCTCGCATGGTGTGAACATCTTACTTAAGTAGTAGATGGCATGTTCCTTTCTCCCGGTTTCATCATGCTGCCCCAACACACAACCTAAAGCGTTATCCAAGACTAACAAATAGAGCAACAATGGTTTCCCTAGTTTAGGGGGAACCAGCACTGGCGGGTTTGAAATATACCCTTTGATTCTAACGAAGGCTTTCCGGCACTCCTCCGTCCATTTTGTAGCAGCTTTCTTCTTTAGCAACTTGAAAATGGGTTTACAGATTACCGTGGACTTGGCTATGAAATGACTGATGTAATTCAATCTTCCCATGAAACTCATGACATCTTTCTTACTCTTTGGTAGCGGTAATTCCTGGATGGCCTTGACTTTTGATGGATCCAGTTCTATCCCCTTCCTACTTACAATGAAACCCAATAGTATCCCAACATAGACTCTGAACGCGCAATTTGCTGGGTTCAACTTCAAACTGTACCTTCACAGGCATTCGAAAAATTTCTTTAGGTCGTCCAAATGTCCCAAACTCTTTCGAGATTTTATGATGACATCATCCACATACACTTCAATCTCCTTATGAATCATGTCGTGAACGAGGGTTGTCATGGCCCTCATGTAGGTGGCGCCGGCATTCTTGAGACCGAACGATATAACTCTATAACAGTAGACTCCCCAAGGTGTGGTGAAAGTTGTCTTCTCTGCGTCTTCCTCGTGCATCAAGATTTGGTGGTATCCAGCGAAACAATCCACAAACGAATGCAGTTCATTCTTCGCATAGTTGTCGATGAGGATGTGGATATTTGGCAGGGGAAATCATCTTTTGGACTAGCTTTGTTGAGATCTCGGTAGTCCACACATATTTTGATCTTCCCGTCCTTCTTGGGTGCTGGGACGATGTTTTCCAACCAGCTTGGATAGTTGGTGACCCTTATTACATTTGCTTATATCTGTTTGGTCACTTCTTCCTTTATCCTAAGACTTAAATCAAGTTTGAATTTCCAGGGTTTCTGCTTCACCGGCGGTCTGGTAGGGTTTGTGGGTAGTCAATGCGAGACAATGTCGATGCTTAATCTTGTCATGTCATCATAGGACCATGCGAACACGTTGACGTAATGTCGGAGGAGCTCAATCATCTTTTCCTTCTTCTCGGCTTCTAGGTGAATGCTGATTCTGGTTTCTTTTACATCTTCTTCGCGTCCAAGATTGACCACTTTTGTTTCTTCGAGATTAGGCTTCTTCTGACTCTCCCGATGTTTGATCTCTTGCGGGAGATTTTCTGGCATCATACTCTCATCATATTCCTCATAATCCGAGTCATTGCGCTCGGCGGTTTTGTTACATGTCATAATCGTGGAACGCAATTTTTTATCGGTTTGATTACTGAAAAGGAAAACTAAGTATAACTAAAGCGGTAAAAAAAAGTTATGATATTTAAGAAAATGATTCTTTTATTTCATCAAAAGGAGAACGTCTTAAGCGTTCACAAGAGGCAAATGAAAGAAAGGCACAGACATGGTACAAGCCTCAATTGACCATGCTCTTTCAAAAGAAAACTTTTACAGTTCCATACTACAGTTCTTCCCCTGGTTCAGGATTCCTGATAGTCGGTGTCTTGATGTCAGTTCCTTTACAACATTCTTCAAATATACTCATAAATAGCTTTCCCATCCCGTCGATGATATTCTTTGGGTGTTGAACTCTGTCCCGGACTTGCAACATGCTCTGGCACAAAAACCTTTTTCCCGGAGCTAACGGTGCGAGCTTTCCCTTCCGGAGGCTGATATCCTATGCCAGCCCTTCCTTTCTGACTATTATGTTCAATTGGCTCTGTGATTCCATCTCACTTGGCTCCCAACCCTATTCCTGGCCTGTATCCATATTTTATCATCTCCCTCATAGCCATCTTGGATCTATACGGCGACTGCATTCCTAAATTTTGTTCAGTCTTTTTCATCTCAGTAGTCTGCATGATCTCCACGGCGTGGAAGGCGTCTCCATCCAGCCCCTTAATGAATGGGACAGCATACTCCAAATAGGTGAAGTGCGCCATGAACCACGATCTCTTGGCATCCCCACTCGAATTTTATACATTGGTGCAGAGTAGACGGTGCGGCCCCTGCCATATGTATCCAGGGACCGCCCAGCAGCAAATTGTAAGAAGAGGAGATATACATCACTTGGAACAACACCGAAAAATCGACCGGCCCAATTTTTAAAGATAGATAAATTTCCCCAATAACATCCTTTTATGAACCATCAAAGGCCTTCAGCCTTACGTGTCTTTCCTACCACTTTGTCCCCATATTTGACAGTGATGTGAAGAGCCTTGTTGTGACTTGCGCCTTTGACAGGAAGTTCGTCTCTTCTGAAAGTGATCATGTTTGCTTCTACCATTTTTCCAATTGTCGAGGCCGACGCCTCGCTAGTGGTGTTACTTGATACACTTAGCACTTTCAACAAAGTGTCCTTATAACTGTCAGAGCTCATTAATAGATCCATGATAGATATTTGTGCTGGAGCTTTCTTTAATTGCTCTTCCACAGAATACTCTTTGCTTGACATTCTTTTCCAAAACTCAGCAGCTTCTGGGTCTGTTATGTTCCTCCTTGGAATTTGTTCTTTCCTCGGGTTTCCTCAATTGACATCTTCAGGGGCGTAGCATCTCCCAGACCTAGTCATACCATGGGTTACGGTAGAGTCTGTCATTCTGGCCTTTCCCTTTTACTAGTAGGTCTATGGGATGGTTTTGTATTCCCGATCTTTTTCATCCCGAGTAGAAACAGCAGGTTGATGTGGGTAGGTCTGAACTGTCACTGCAGGCCTTAGTTGTACTGTAATGATTGGAGCCTTTTGAGGAGGGATCCTTGCGACTTCTGCATTTCTGATAGTGACAATTGTTCCCTTCAGGTCATATTCTTCATCTAACGTGATCATGTTAGCTCCTTATTTCGATGATTTGGAAGTGGGTTGCGATTCACATTAGGTGGTGCTGGGTGCACTGAATGGCTCCGATCTTTATCAGGGTTTCAATTTCGTTTTTCAACTTGAAATAGTCTTTGGTGTCGTGCCCAGGTACATTGGAATGCTACACACATCTCTTAGTGGCATCAAAATATTTGGAGGGATGTTCAGGGACCCTTCCCTCGATTGGGTGTATCAATCCTGCTCTTCTCAACCTTTAGAACAATTGGGCCAGAGGCTTAGCAATCGGGGTATAAGTTCTAGGACCCGTCTCTTCAAAGTTGGGACGAGGGCGTGGTTCATACACAGGTCAGTTCTGATGAGAAGTGGTTTGGACAGGAACATATGGTTGTTGTGGGTTTTGGTTGTTGTTAGCTCGAGGAGGGTTGTATTGTGGTTGATGGTGGTAATATGGCTGGGTATTATAGACTGGAGCATAAGTGGGTGGCGGTGAGTGGTTATTTGGGGAATAAGAGGTGCTTCCGTGAGGTAGGTTAGTTTGGTAGTAGGGGACGACTACTCAGACCTCCTCTTTCTTCTTCTTTCTGCTACCGATCGACCCTGACTGGATGGTCTTGTTGGCTACTTGCAGTGCCGACATGAACTGTACTTTACCACATTTTATGCCCTCTTCTAATAAATCTCCCATCTTGACCAGCTCGGGGAACTTTTGACCCATAATTCCCATCATCTTTTCAAAGTATATTCCATCTTAGGCTTAGATGAATTACTTGGTTAGCTCACTGTCATCCAGCAGAGGTTGCACACTAGAATCCTTCGACCTCCACCGTCGTGTATATTCTTGGAACGACTCATATGGTTTTTTCTGCAGGTTCACCAGTGCAAACCGATCAGGAGTGATCTCTGTATTGAATCAAAATGATTCATGAAGTCCTCCGCCATATCCTGCCAAGTTCTCCAATTTTGCGGATCCTGTCGGGTATACCAGGTAAGTACTTCTCCCCTCAAACTTCTTATAAACAACTTCATCCTTAGTTTCTCGTTCCTTCCCACTCCGACCAACTTGTCACAATAGGCCCTCAAATGTGTGGGAGGGTCCCCCCATCCCATCAAATATATCCAACTTTGGGGGGTTTGTACCCTGCTGGCATATCCACATCTGGGTGAATGCACAAATCCTCATAGTCCAAACTTTCGATGCCCCGGGCAACTTGGAGACTCTTCATTTGCCTCCTCAATATTTGCAACTGCTCATATACTGACTCTTCTTCCTTACGCCTAACTTCTCTCTCCATCTCGGTGTATTGGTTAATCTCATAAGGCACCCCGACCGAGACACGCGCTGTAAAGGTAGGTTCCGAAATGTCATATACAGGGGGAAGGTACCGCTCCTAAGTAGTGATATGTGACACAGGTATATGCTGGTTGGTGGTGGAAGGGGTAGTTGCATTGGTGGTAATAGGTGGGTTCTGTGATGTCTGAGGGTATTGTGGTACGTAGGGGGATTTGGTGGGTTAGCGGGGGTTACTAGAGGTAAGACTTGAGTGGTGGGGGTTGAAGTTGGAGTGTTGTTGTTTTGGCGTGATGTTGAAGGAAAATGATCTGGAAGTGAATCCAAAGAAGGGAATCTGGGTGGTTGAGGAAGTGTTGTCACGGCCAGGTGTGCCAGTTCTCTGATATGTTGCACCTCCTCTCTTAAGGACTTCATTTCCTGGGTCATCCTGGCCACGTGTTCATCATTCCTAGTAGTGTCCTTTTCCCCCGATCGCCCTAGGCTGTCGGCTATGACCAGAGCATGTTCAGTTGGGTCTTCAGCGGCTGACATCTTTCCTTTTGACCTTAGATTATATGGTGGTTCCGCCAGTTTTGGTCAACACAAACCAACTTTCTTTTCTTTTTGGGGATAGTAATAAAGCAAAAGAAGAAAATGATAAGAAAAGAAAAGGAGAAAGTGTCAGTTTCTTCATTTATGCGAGCAGAAAATCACACAGAGTGGATAATTCGTGCATTACAACTACGCATTCCTAGAGTTCGCAGGGACCTCTCATTGCCGGAGGTAGGCCTAGTTCGTGGATATTTGACAGACATTTAGACTTGACAAATTTAGATCCGAAGCAATTTGTTTTCATTGATAATTTGGACTGGTACAACTGGGAACAAGGATTACAACATAGAGTTGCATGGGCTCGGACAATTCGCCATTTTGGAAAGGAAACTAGGTATAAAGGTACAAAGTGGGGAAAGAGAGGGAAATCAACCAACTCTAATAACCATCCCCTGAGTCGTTTCCTGTGCACTTCTCTTCTCCTAGCTCCTTCTCCAGATCCTCTTCCAGGTCTTCCTCAAACTCTTCCTCATCATTATTGAATTCAGACTCCTCATTCGGATCTTCTTCTGGCTCTGTGCTTGACTCTATCTAGATTCACTCCACTACCCGATCATCATCTTCAGCCGGTGGCAACATGTGGTCAATGGATTCTGGGACCACCTGACGATGCATTGATGTGGTCACAAGATAATGCGGTAGGATCTTATGGTAAATCTACAAGGTAACCACCGCGTCCTCTAACCAGGCTATACCCTCTCTGCTTGGGTGGGCCAGTTCTTCTTCTTCGTTAATCCAGACATAATACTCGGGAGTACACAATGAGTTTTGACCCATAGGAAATATCACCAGGTCACTCCACTCTTCTTGTAGTCTCCTTATCCTGGGAATTGGAATCCGGCCATTGTACTCATCCTCATACAACGATGTCCTTGTCTACAGAGGCATGTCTTGGATCATCCCAAATTGTCTGAGTACCCACAGGGGTGAGTATGGTTGAATACCTTCCAATCCGATCAACTCGATGAAGTACTTCTGAGAAGTTCTCAAGATTGTCCTTCCACTTAACCAAGAGAGTTTCCAGCTGATCCATTCCCCTGTCATATTGGTCAGTGTTTCCCAACATTCCTCTTGCCCAAGTGGGGAGATCCAGTGACTTATTATTTCATTGTGGATGCGTATCATATTGCTGACACCCACAAAGTAATCAATGGTGGCCTCTCGCTGGAAGAAGTCTTCAGTAGCCCAAATTTGGAGCAGCAAATTACAACCCTTAAAGAAATTATACCCGTGTGCACAGGCGGACAAAGCTCTCAGCATCTCAACTAACACCATCGACACCAGAGTAGCTTGAAGATTTTTGCGGAAGGTTTCCATGACCATTGGTAGCAGATTGATGTTGATATGGCCCATTCGCTGTGGGAAGATCAATAGTCCCAATAATTCCATTGCGAAAGTAATAGGCCTGAGACTCTCCCACGTTGCCTGGTCACATTAAAACTCCCCTGAATACCATTCGTAGCTTTCACGGTGCCCAAACATGTCGAACATCTGGTCGAGGCTCACACATCTATCCTCGATACTTCTGAGGCTTCTACTATCGGTAAGACCTAGAGCATCCAAGATCTGATAATCGGGCATAGTAACTGGCAATACTGGCTTTCTTCCGTTGAATGGAAGCTCCGTAAAACTTGTGAATTCTTCTAATGTCGAGACCAGCTCACAGTCGGCAAATTTGAATACCACCTTAGCTGGATCCCAAAATTCCATCAATAGGTGAGTGAGCACCCTATCTGCTCGGATGTTCATCAATGCAGTTAATGCCCCTACGTGTGTTTGAACCTCGTCTCCGTGCTCTCGACGAATATTCTTCCACCACTATTTCAGCTTATGTAGTGCTCCCATTACCATGCTAATTTCAGAGATGTTTTGGTTGATTTCCATTTTCTGAGGTGGGTAAAAGAAAACTATTTGGGTAAGTGTTTGCTTCGGATCCTTAAGTGTCTTGTCATGTTTGTTTGTCTTTCCACAGAAATTATGTCATTGGGTGCATGACCCGTTGACATCAGGGTGGCTTTCCTAATTGTGTGTTGGTGCCAAGGACCAACTCACCTAAGGTTTATGCAGTATGACCTATTTTACTAGAGTAAAGTGCTTCCTACTTTTGAATTGGACTGAAAGCTCCGAGAAGTTATGCCAGTTGACCTGACAAAGCCATTCTCTGAAAACAGAGAGTTTTGAAAAGAATGTTCGAAGGGGTGTAAAAGACAACCCTCGCATGCCATTGTGTGTGATAGTGTACGGCCGAGACTCGATTAGAAGAGATGTGATGACAGTGTATATAAAGCAGTAACAGACAAGGGTGTAGCAACAATAAGCATGGTGATCATAAAGAGCAAATAATTATAAAGAGCAAATAAAGCATGTAAGCATGTAATTTCAATTTCTATTATAATCAAAGCAAGGTACAAATAAATCTAGAGGCCAAATTAGTCTTAGTCTGCTAAGGTCAAAACCTAAGGGGTTTCCCCAGTAGAGTCTCCATGTTGCTGCACCCTATTTTGTACTAGTCAAGACATGATTCAACTTATGGTTTCTTTGTTGTTGATGAAAGAGAGTCACCACCTAATATTTAAAGGTATACTAGGGTACCTATTTATTTACTAAGTTATATCCATTACATGTCTACAAATCGGTGATATTATGGGTAAGGGTTTTAATTCTTCTAAGGGGAAGGTGTTAGGCATCCCTTAAAATCTACCTGAGGTAGCTCCATAGGACTTAGACTAATTTTAAAGGACTTAGTTATTTATACTATGCTTTGATTATTAATAAGGTAGGGCTCGTTATATACTAAATGAAATATGTGTGTAAGACTTAAGAAGGGGTGGGATTACAAAAGAGTTATTGGAGGCTATGAGAATTTTTAAAAGTAGTTTATATTTTAAAGCTTGAATTATAAAGTTAGGAAAAGTGATTATTTTTGAAGAATAGATGCTAGAGTAATCTTAAGAGTTGTTTGTAAGAAAGATGATTCTTAAATGTACCTTGGCTTTCAAAAATCTGAAGAAACGAGTCTTTGGAAATTCATTTGAGACTGTTCATTACTGTCATTTCCCTTTTTTATGAAAAATCTTATTTCATTCCCAGTTGGTGATAAATCAGTGATTATTTTCCTAATTTTCTTTGAAAACTGGAGGCCATTCTAATCAAAGACCTGAGCTTAAAAACCTTAAAGAAGTGTGAGTGTAACAGATTAAAATTAAACGGATGCGGAGAATCAATTACTAGCTATTTCCTTTTAAATCCTATATTAATTAAGGTTTGCCTATGTTTTATGTAATACTAGAGCATAAAAGAAAAATGCATAATCTAATATATGAGTGTTAATATATGATAATAAAAATGCAATAACACAGCGAAGGCAATAAGTGAAAATAATTAAGGCAGTAAACTAATCTATGGAAATAATGGGTAGCAATGAAAGGAGTAAGGGAGAAGACTGGACTCTGAAGATTGAGCCTCAATAAGGTAGGCCCAGCAATCTGAGAGGTGCGGCTATGGCAAGACTGGATTTTTCAAAGATGCAACAAGGCTGGTTTAGGGCTGAATTCCTTAGGGATTCAGCATGCCCAAATGAGTACATGTCCAAAAAGAAACAAAGAAGGTCATTAGAAATCTACTCTATGTTCTCAGCATACTCTAATACACATGACAGGTCACATTCTAATATACATGACAGGTATACAAACAGATAATTGAAACAAGGAAAAAATTAATAATGTGGGGAAATTATATATATTAATGTGGTGGTTTTACTTAGCAAATAATTCACATTAGAAACCTTTCGTTGTCATTAAACATTAAACCCTTAAAGAACTGAATGTTTCAATGAATTAAGAGCTAAGGAGGAAGCTCCACTCGAGGTCGATGCTCCCTTTGGATCCCTGACACTTCAAAGTTCACAAGGGACTTAAGGCCCAGGGCAATGCTTGTGCCGGGGAGGGCAGCCCGACCTAGAGTCGAACTCCGCTCCCAAATACCCTTAAACACTAACGACATGTTTTCCTTATGGGTCTGAGTGCCAATGAGGCCCTTTGATATTCGTCTTAATGTATGCATATTTTGATGTATATTACCTCGCATTATGCTCATGTCTCGTAGATTTCGGATGTATAATATAATGATTTGTACTAATTTGTAATATTTCTATGTGTAGGAATCATTCGGATGTGATTTGGGACAGAAGTGCGCGAATTGGAGCGAAAATGGGAAGAAAATGCAAAAGTGCCTAGTCGAGCGCCACAGGCAGCGTGGGGCGCTACCTGTGGCGCACAAAATAGTATGATGAAGAAGTTGAGCACCAGGGCCAGTGCCCCACGCTGCCCTGGGCACTCAAGGCGTGAAAGTATTTCGACCAGGACCCGGTTATTTCGACCCCAAGACACCCTCAACTCATATAAAAGCCAACCTAAACCTATTTTGGGAGGGGAAGTGACTTTGAGAGATAAATAAAAGTACGAAACACTCGGGAGCACGGATTTGATCAATTCTTCCATTCTTCTTCTAGTGTTCATTGATTTTATGTTTAAAAATATTATTTTTTATGATTGTATGAACATGAGTGGCTAAGAACCCTATTATTTTGGGGTCATGGGTGCTACATGAATGTTGACGTTTGAAGTTTAAATTGACGAGTTTGATTTTATCAAATTGGGTTGTTTATTTAATTCTGTTCTTAATTATTTTGCTGAGTAGTTAACAATGAATACAATCTATGAATCTAGAGTTGAACTCGAAAGTGAAAATTTAAGATTGCATATAGAATTAAATAGAGGAAGTTCTTGAACCCGGGCATCGGGGAACGAATTCATAATTAGGGTAGAAATATACCTAATTATCTTGCTTAGTTGAAATACAGGAAGTATAAATGCATTCTTGTCAGTCTTAATTTCATAGACATATAGGCATTAAGATAGCTTGAATAAGTGAGTAAGAACTCGACAGATTCTTATGAGTAATATCAACCATGTCAATCAACAATCCAGATATATCAATTAGTCATTTTAAGCCAAGAACATAACAAGATTGTTAGCTAGCCTATGACCCTGGAATATCCTCTCCTACTGATATTTATTCCAAATTGCTTAAGTGTTGTTGTTGATTGCTAGTTATTTCATTGCTTGATAGTTTCTTTGATAGTAAATTAGTCACTTACACATTTTGTGAGAAATCTCTTGAATCGATAAGTTGTTTGAGTTTGAATCAGTCAAAAGTTAATCATAAGTCTCCGTGGGAACGATATTCTACTCACTACTCTATTACTTGACGACCATGTATACTTGCATGAGTGTGTTTGGTTGCAACATCCTTCCAATGTAAATTAAATGCTAAAGTACTACCTATCACAAAATATATACCTTCCCTCCTATTATAGGAACATACAGACTATACTGGATGAGCAAACAAACATATGTATCACATGAAAGAAAAAATCTGATTTTGAAACTCATACAGGTAAACATCGAAAACATCATAAACATGTTACAACAGTCCAAATTTAGAGTAAGTCAATACTCCAAAGAAAGGTAAAGTTATACAACAACAATTCAACATATATAGAGGTTCTTTGTGTATGGTGAACTTAGTGAATTGGCTAACATTATTTTCAGCATATTCATAGGTTGGGCATTAATACTTTTAAAGAGAATCAGCAATGTAAATTCAGGCAATACAGTCATGATTAGTCATTTTGAAATGGTTATTGAAGATATCTAGGACATGATCGAGACTTTCAACAGATATACAATTTACAAACCAGAACAGGGAGTTCCTAAAGATTTATACAAATTATACTCCTAATAAATCATCAAGTTCAAATAACATTGGCCTAGATCCTTGTGATACTTTAGGGATTAAACTAGGTTCAAAATTATCATAGAGAAAACATTAGGGCAGTTCTTGACAAGATATATAATCATGAACTAAACAAGAAACATGCAACATTCAGTCAGATACCTAAACATTTCAAATGCAGTAATGATTCTTATGTAAACAGGGGAAACTTTACACATTTTAGAGTGAGTTAAATAGAAGGTTACAGATAAGGGAAAAGACACTGCATCAAGACAGGTTTAACTCAAAGCTTAGTTCTAAGTCAGTATATGAATACAAGGTTGATCATACTTCCTTTTTACAAGTTACTACTTGACTAGGGCAGAGTAGTTAGGTTCTTTAAAAATAAAGATGCATGATGACCCTAAAGATGAGAGATAGGAGATATCAAACAAACATGCTGCTGAGGGTGTTGCCTAATCAAGAAAACAGTTAAGTTCAACTCATCCAATTATCAGTCTTTGGAACTGAGAGAAAGAATAGAATCCTAATTACATTATGAAAAAATGACATAGCTTTAACAGATGTGTATAATAGGATAACAGAGAGAAGAAAGGAGAGATTTGGTCCAAGCAGGATCATGTTAATAGAAGCAATACGTAAACTAAACAAAATGAAGGGACATAACAGCAACTCAGAAGCAGTCTAATAGACATGAGTAGGGAAACAACATATAAGCACTTAGAGTTCCAGCTTAAAGGTAAAGGATAGATATATAAACCAAAACAACTTCAGATTCATCTTAGTTATGGTTATCAGGTAATAAACTCAACGTCAAAGCTCACAAAATCTACAGAGATGCACCAAGACAAAGATAAGTTCACTGCAGATCTATGAAAACTATGAAGTTCATGTTGAACATGAATATATGACAACTTAAACATGTAGATTATTGGAACTCAAGAAATAAAATTTAGCAAGAATCAACTATGGTTTAATCGACCATCACTTAAAGACTCATAGCAGAACAACTAATCATAATGAGTCGCTAAACTAACAGAGCACAAGTATTAACATGTTAAACACCATGGAACAATTACAATATACATAACCTATCTTGACACACTGGTATCATTCAGAGAAACAAACAAAAGAGAAAAGTGAGAGAGGTGCTAACCTTTTTGAGAGCAGCAGACCAAACGAGCTCCTTTAATTTGCTCAAAATACCAGAACCTTCAAGTTTATACCAACAATAGAACTTAGCAAAAGAAGATAAAATCAGTAAAAAAAACCACCTAAGGCTTGGAACCCTACATCTCTCAGTGTTTGTGTGTGTATTTCTCTTAGATAGTCGGATCATGATTTTCTCTTGTTAGGTGGTGGTCGGTGTGTGTTTTTTTAGAGCATTTAAGATTGCTATTTATAGCAGCCATTGACATTAGGGTTTCAGTAGATTCAAAATATGTTAGTGGAGAGTGACGACGAACTGATAATGGCAAATTGAATAAAAATCAGAATATAGAGAGGAAATGCAGTATTGAATTTACCTGAGTGAAAGAAGATTGATCGTTGAAGGCAGAGGACCATCGATTAAGCGTAAAACCTAGAGGTCACTGCGTTTGACCTCTGGGTAAATAATCCTCATGATAAACCCTCTGAAAATCTTCATGCATGCTCCGATATAACGGAGCGAGAGAGGATTTCGACGATTTGAAGTTACATCTTCAAGCTAGGATTTTCAGACTCGGAGGGTTTTGAATTTGTGATTGAAAAAGGAATGTTCAGCAGGATTCACGGAGTTCAGAAGATAAAAGGTGATTTTAGGCTTTGATTTGAAGGAATCGTAACAGAGCTCAGGCGATTTGAGCTCTCATCTTTGAGCTTAGGGTTTCAGAATCGGGCATTTAAATTTCTAGTGACGAAACGGAAAAAAGATTAGTGGGAATCGCGGCTGATGAAGACAGGAGGGATGATTCAAGGGTTGATTTGTGACTTTGCACGAATTTGTGCAAGATTTGTTTGATTGATTAGGTTTAGCGTTTGAGAGACTTGAGAGAGAAAAGGGAAAGGAGACGGCTGGGCAACAGGGGAAATGATTAGGGTTTGGGAGGTGAGACCAATTGGTCTATAAGTTAAAACGGGGGGGAAGAGATCTGGGTCGTTGGATCTGGCGATCAACGACCTTGATAATTTGATCAATTAGGTTTTTATGAATTTAGAAATGATTAAAATGGAAACATTGGTGGCCGTCAGATGATAGGGTTTGGACGGTTAAGATTAGGTCTTAGGAGGACGGGTATTTGGATTAAAAAGGGAATTAGAGAATAAACGTGAGTCGTTGATTAGATGGATCAACGACTCGGATGTAGGTATGTTTGTTCTGTGAGTGAATGGAGATGGATGACATGGCATGTTATGATTGGTGCAAATAGGATCACTTGGATTGCCAACATAGATGAAATGGGGTTGTTTGGACTGGGTTATTTTCGTTTGGGCTTGCACGTTTGGGCCAGAAATGATTTAAAAGGTGGCCATTTTGCATTTAATTGAGAATTGCAATTGTAGCCTTTTATCTTTAATTCTTTTTGAAATTAAGTTAAATAAACTTAATAATCTTCAATAAAATGTAATAAAAATTATAATTGTTAAATACTACTAATTATTGTAATTAATTAACTATTTATAAAAAATACTTCATTAAGACATTAATTTGAATTATTGAAATAGAAAACTAATTAACTCTTTTAAGAAGTAATTTATGGAATTAATTATAGAACTTACGTATAGAAATTATTATTTTACCAACCTAAAATAGTAAATATATTTATAAGTATATAATAAAAAAATGATTAATTTTGAAACTAATACTGAATTAATTTGAAGAATAGGTATTCATTACTAGAAAATACTTTGAAAACATTTATTGTGAATTATTAATAATAAATAAATTAATATAGAAAGGGGGGGTCAAAATTGGCTGTCAACAGCTTGCACGCAAAACAGTGGCAAGTAAAGAACAAACTAAGAAATTGAATGAGATGCTACAAGCCAGTATAGCAGAGGTACCCCAAAACTCTTATGAGTCTTTTAAGTCTGCGACTGAGGGGGAAAAACCAGCTTTATCTTAAACTGAACAGGTAACTTCTGGGTTAAAGACTTTCATGTTGCATCTTAAATTGTGGAGAATCTTGAAAATAGGTTTGTATTGGTTGGTTTGATTGCTGGTGTAGATACTGTTGGGTCTGCAAAAATTGGTGATAAAAATGAAAAACAAAAAATGTGAGGGTATTGAAGTAGATGTGAGGGGAGGGGAGAAGAAAGAGTGGTTGGATCTCCTTCACCCACTCTTGCTGGTTTGAATGGAAAAATTGGGGCAATAGTGTTATGGAAAGAGGAGAGTGCTGATGAGGAGGAAATTGTTGAAGTAGGAGGTAGTGGTTTTGGGGACACTACGGTAGTAGAAGGGCTAGTTAGGTTGAGGAAAAGGTTCCAAGAACCTATTCCATCTAGAAAGGAACCCCTCCATGATCTGCTGCAGAAAGTGTCTGACAATTACAAACCTAAGTAGAAGAAAAGCGTTGCAGTAAAATTCCCTCGAAAGGCTATGGGGGACAAAAAGACAAAGGTTGCCTCTTCTATCCCTGTAGAGACTCCTCCCACAAGAGGAAGAGCTAGAAGAAGCAGGGTAAGGCCAACCTGAAAAGGCCTTAGCTGAGAATACCAAGAAGGTTGCTGCCAAGGGGAAGAAGAAAATTGGAGAAACAAGTGAGGCAATTCAGATTGAAGAGATAGACCTAGTCCTTCATGATGAGGATGAGATAGAGGAACTGGAGGTTGTCACTCCCAGTGCTAAGAAAAGAAAGACTTCTAAGAAGAAGTCTCCAGAAAAGTCTGCTGAGTCAGAAGACTTTATTTTGTCCAAAAGAACTAGGTCTGCTGGAAAATCAAAGCAATTTCAAGTAGTGCAGGAAGAAAGTGAAGAAGAGGAGAGTTATGAGGAAAAAGTTAAGTTGGTGAAGTTCCTGAACAGAGCTATTTTGAAAGGGAGTCTTCTTAATGATTTAGATGAAGGAATGGTTCTGCTTCTGGAAAAACTTGAGGTACAAGGCTGGAAGGACATGTCCTTCAGTTGGAAGGAAGGTTGGCCAGGGATGAAATTGTGGAATTCTTTGCAAATTGTGAGATTGACAATGGAAGGGTCAACAGTGAGGTGAACGAAGTGAAAATCGGCATTGATGATAAAGAGCGTGAGGATATTCTAGGTATACCTATTGAGGGGTATAATGATTATACCAAGCTAAAATGGCCTAATCTAGAAAATCTTCCTACTTCACTGGCCATCACTAGGAAATTTGCTAAATGGGACTTGGAGCAAGAACCTTGGGCTGTATACAAGACTGAGATGAAGCATGCTCACAAAGTGCTCTTTGAATTTGTGAATAAGGTGGTTCTGCCCAGCAGGAAAGAAGACATATTGCTACCTTCATGGACCTGGTCCTTATGGAGTGCTTGGATAGTGGGAAGCAAAGTAATTGGCCAGGATTCATAATCCAGCTCCTTCATAGGGTTGTTTGTGGCACCAAAACTCATGTCATTCCCTATGGCTTTATCCTAACAGTTGTTCTTGACTACTTTAAGGCTCCCCTAAAGAAATGGGATGTGTTGTACTAGTAAAGACTATTTTGGGGATGGAACTTTGACTGATTGTGACTACTAAGTCCAAACTGCACTCAAAGAACCTGGAGCATCCAAGAGGGTATCAAAGAACAACAAGGTTGGAGCATAGGAGTCGGAGAGTGGGGCTAAGGATGCTGAGATTGAAAGGTTGAAGAAAAGGTTGGCTGAAGTAGAAGTTGAGAGAGGCTCTCTCAAGTCTGAGCTTGCAAAGGAGAAATGGAAGAATGAGGGTATATTTCAAGATATGGTAAAACTGCTTCAGGCCATGAATCAAGAACCTGGTCCTTCCCAGTCCTAAACCCTTTCTAGCCCGGTCGTAACCAGTGTCCTAAGTAGGATTTCCTTATTATTTGCTCATGGTTCTATGTTTTTAGTTTTTCTTATGCTTAGTGGTAGGATCCTTATCAATCAATGAAATTGACTGCTTTTGCTCTAATTGTTTGTTGATATTTCTTAGATGGCTAATATCCTTAGATTGTAAAAGAGAAAATTGAATCCATGATTGCATTTGAAGTAGCCCCAATGGCCATGAGTGATATCTGTTAAAATCTAGTTACTTGACTTAATTATGAAACTTTCTGATGATGCCGAAAGGGGAGGAGATAAGGTATCTTTTTGCTTTGGACTGTGATATTTATAACCTAATGAACCTAGTCCTTGATGATTTGTGACTTTATCTGGAAAGTGTTCTGGCATTGTATTTGATGTTGAGCTGAGTTAAAATAGGCTTCTTGCTTTTGAAAAGCACAGAGTTTGTCATTATCAAAAAGGAGGAATTCGTTAACCTGAGCGGTATCGATTTTGATGATTGACAAAGGAACACAGGCATGAATCAAGTTCATGGACACTATACATAGGTTACAGTCAGATCCAAGCAAAAGGCATGTACGTGCAAGGGATAAGTATAAGTAGTTATTTCTGATAATCCCTGAATGAAAAGATTGCATATTTTATAAGGAGAAGGACTCCTTACTCGAAGAGAACTCTATCCAAGATATGGAAAAAGTTAGAAGTTGAAGTTAACTAGAACTTTTCCAGCAAGGAAGAGTAAAGCATCAAGTTTCTAGTTAATCCTAATCCTACTAACTCTATATGTATCAGTTGTGTTATCTTTTACAAGTGATGCACATATACTAAAGTTAAGCAGAATTGAGAGCAAAATAGCAAGGCATTTGGTGAGCAATTCTTGTGAGTTTCAAGAGTGCTAACCTGAAGCTACATGAACCAGATTGAAGAAACAATTTCATGTGTTTGTCTTTATTCTAGTTCAATTGTAGTTGGAAATTTTGTGTTGTACCTTTCAGCTTTTCTTAAAAATATATGTACTAGGTACTTGAGTTGTATTATTCAAGTAGAGTTAACTTGAAGCAGTCGCAACAGTCTGTGGCGTGTTGCTACAAGGGTTAGAGTTAATCCTTAGGTTTGAAAGAGTTAGTAAACATTGTTGTTTGGCTCAGAGTTGTTCTGAAGCATTTGGGAAAGTCCTACTGGAAAGTAGGTCGTAGTGTTTTTATCTTTTGAGTCGGGTGTTTTTCAAGTAGAAATACTTGTGTTCTTTACTTTCTCCATTACTTATTCCACAGCTGTAGTTTAAGGAATGCATAGAAGAAAATGTTCCTTCTATTATCCAATGCACGCGAAAATTGAATACCACACAAATCACCCCCCCCCCCCCCCCCTTCCCCGTGTGGTATTGAAGTATAAAACATCACTTCCCTCCATGGTGGCTTAGATGAGGAAGTAAATATGAAGCTTCCTCAAGGTCTCACAGTTGTATCCTCTTCACAGTCTGGTTCTCCTCTGGTTTGTAGACTGCAGAAATATCTATGGCTTAAGACAAGCTTCTAGGCAATGGTATGCCAAGCTGTCCCAGACTATTTTCACTAGGGGTTACACTCACTCCTTGAATGATTACTTCTTTTCATTAAGAGATCAACTTGATCTACTGTGTTTCTTAATGTTTATGTAGATGACATTATTCTTACCGGTAATGATCCTCAAGAGATTTCTTCTCTAAAGATGTTCTTAGATGACCAATTTAAAATCAAAGACTTAGGGTTTCGTAACTATTTTTTAGGTATTGAAATCTTGTATGATACATCTGGGGTGCTTCTTCATCATAAGAAGTTTTATTTTGAGCTAATCACTGAATATGGTTGTTCTGCTGCTTCTGCTGTAATTTTTCCTCTTGAACTATGTGTCAAACTTAGATCTGATGTTGAGGAATTGCTACCCAAGCTTGAATCCTATTGAAGTTTGGTTGGAAAGTTGAATTTCCTCACTCATACTGGGCCGAATTTATGTTTTGATGTGCAACCATTGAGTCAGTTTCTCAAGTGCCCTCGTATGCCCCATATGACTGCTGCTTTGTATATTTTATGGTATCTGAAGGGTACACTTCATGTTGGATTTTTTCTCAATAGTTCCTCTAATTTCTCTATCCAAGATTTTTGTGATAGTTATTAGGCATATTGCTCTGAATCTACAGCCGATCAGTTTTTGGGTTCTGTATATCCTTAGGGGAAGTTTAATTAGCTGAAAATCCAAGAAACAGGTTGTTGTGTCCTTGTCTTCTACAGAGGAAGAATATAGAGTTATGAGTAAGGTGGTGGTTGAACTTTCATGGTTGATTCGTTTGTTGGCAAACTTGGGGTTACATATGTCCACTTCCATTCCTATACATTGCGATAGTTTGTCTGCGCTTCACACTACTAAAAATCTTGTTTTCCAAGAGCGCATGAAACATATGGAGGTTGAGTGTTATTTCATCTGAACCAAGTTAGCTGATGGCATTATTTATCTGCATTATATTTCTACATCTTCTCAACCTGCTGACATTTTCACTAAGTGTTTGACAGGTGGGCAGCATCATTTGTTGCTTGGCAAGTTGAGAGTGCTACCATCCTCCAACTTGATTTTTTATTTTTTTTTTGGGGGG
>AWOL01S0006401.1:95153-115204 GCA_000715115.1 Nicotiana otophora | reverse complement strand
TTTTTTTTTTTTTTTTGGGGGGGGGGGTTGTTGTTACTTGATTAGCAGTTACTTGGGCCTGTTAATGGACAATAGTTGTAGTTAGTTAGGTGTTAGCCCAATTGTATTTATTGGTCAATTAGGAGGCCCATTATTTCTTTGTTTTGTAATTTCCAGTTTTGCCCCAATATAAATAGTTACAATTTAGATATTTTTGTATTCAGTTTTTGACAAAAAGGAAATAAGAAGCATCTCAACTTTCTCTCCAGTATGCTTGACTAAGCAAACCCTAGTTTCATTTTCTTCTATTTCTGCTTGATCTCACCAATTTAACATGAAACGCATACAAAATGCTTTCCTAAAAGCTATATTTGCTCTCTCTCTCCTTCATGAGATTTCTATGTGATCGTACAAATAGCTTTAGTGGATATGACAAGTCTTTTAAATTCTACACTATGCAAATAGTGAAGAAATTCATCTTAGGAAAGGAAGAACTCTCAACTTGATCATTTGAATGTAGAAGTAAAAAGAGTTTGGGGAAAAGTTGTGAAAGGAAGAAAGTATCCTTTCTGCAAAGTTAACATTGGAATTATTTTCAAAACAAGACCAATTGTCTTTAACTAGACAGGAGTAGTTACAAATTTTGAAAAGGTACATCCTTCCACAAAGAAGATACAATTTCTAGTTTTAAAATATTAATTTTATTTAAACAATTTCTAACATTATATATGTACTCACTAACAATTAAAGGTTTGTTTATGCGGTTGTAATTATATAAAACCTTGTACAAATAACCCTTAGGCTAGCCAAAATTGTAGCTATGAAAGCTAAGGGACTTCAGTCGCCATCACCTCCATCACCGCTGCCACTACTGGTACCCTACTATTTTAGCATCAACACTACCATCACCACCATTTGACCCCATCGATCAACTACAAATGAAATAGTCTTGAACGAACTTCTACTTGGCGAACACAGTTCTACCATGACTCGTGGTGATGGATTAGAGTATGATCTTGATGACTCTCAAAAAGCTCTAGTAAGGTTTCTTTATGATAATCAATTTAATCCTGCATATCAGAATTGCATGCATCAGGATCAAATGGTTTTAAGTTGGATTTTGGCGTCTTTTCAGATAATGCGCCACCACAAATAGTAGGCTTCGAGACAACAGGTGCAACCTGGGAAAAATTGACTTCGATAACGTGATCTTCAGTAGGCTTTTACGAACCGCTATCATACGACATCGTTAAGGATTTGTGAGTTGAAAATTTAGTAGTATACTGCTGACTCATGTGATGTTTGATGATTGAAAAACAAAATGTAATTGTTAAATGAATTGAATAATTTGTTTATGATGATTTTATAAGCAAACGTGTTTGTTGAGTTTGAAGGAGGGAGGTTCTTAAAAGCTAAATATGTTTTGAAAGGAATCACTACGGAGTAGGAACACATGTTAGAATAGTCGTAATAACTGTTTTCATTATGAAGGATTTATAAAAGATTTTGGTTTGTTATATGGAAATATCGTAACCGAAGCAATTTTTTGGAAAAATAATTTGTGCTTTATAGAGAATTCGTCTATGGCTTTAGAATAACTGTAGGATAGTTTTCTCACTGCTCAACGAATTTTAATTAGGTTAGAATTGTGTTATTTAGAGAGATGATCTAGTATGAATCTTTTATGGTAAGTATATATTCTTGTTGCAAAAAGAATCTACAAACAATTTTGCGTATAAAAGTCCGGGAAGTTATTGAAGAAAGATATGTGTCCGTAATACTTCAACCAAGAGAGAAATTTGAGTAGTCAAGAGAAAAAAGGTATGAAGCAGTGGAGCGTATGCAGGAACAAGCTCGACAAGCATTTCTTCATAGAGATTTGAGTCATATTGAGTGCTTCGAGTCCAGTTCTAGTAAATATATTAGGTTTTCCATTGTGATAGTAGCCCGCGTGAACAAGTCTCAATATCTTTTATTCAGTCACAAGCTAAGGAATTTCAGGACTTGCAAGTTGCAACCATATGCAATGAATATGAAAACTGAGGAGGAACCTTAGTGGAAACCTTTGAAACTCTACAATATCATAGAACTTATAAGAGATAGTATATCTTAATTGCCAATGAAATAAATCACAATATAAAGCCCAAAAGTGAAGTTTCAAGCTGCAGAAACTGTTCGACCGCAATCGCGGGCTCTAGGTCGTAATCATGAAGGAGTACCAGACTGAAGCTTTTGCAATCACAGAGTCAACTCTCACAATCGCGGAGAAGGCCAACCTAGAGATTAATCGTAAAGAGAACTGCAATTGCAAAGGTGACTGATTCCTAAAGACCGTGATCATGGTGGATATGCCTAACATGCAATATTTTCTAATTTGGAATATTCCTTTTATGGATTAACTACGGGTTATTAGTCTTTTCCATTTAATAACTAGGCCTAGTTTAAATAGTACCTTCCAAGATTTGTAGGGTTTAGCTTACTTTGATATTGGATGAATATTTGTGAGGATGATAAATTCCTTGGTTGATTCAAAAATTTTAAAGGGGGCTTCAAGTTGTGAATTCAACTTGAGTGCTTCCTATTGTTTAGGAAATCTTGTTGCTTAATTAGGGTATTTTATTGTCAATTGAATGTTCTAATTTTTGCTATTCAATCTGTTTATTCCTATTTACTTTCTTAAGTTTTCTTTGTTTTCTTATTTGATTCGTATCATTTTGGTATTAGAGAAAGACATATTGTTCTAAAAATTCTTGTTTAGTTCTTGATTTTATCTAGAGAATCATAAATAAAGTCTAGAAATTGCTAATGTTGAGTTTTGATCGTATAAATCTGTGAAGAACTTTAATTTTTGTTTATAAATCTAAAGCTGGAAATGGTTGGGGAATTAATTCCCTCAACTGATTGATGCTGAAATAGCTTGAAGAACAAGAAAAATTAGACCCACAATTGTTAGTGTTCTTGACTTGACAACTAAAAATTTAAATCTATGATTTAAGTATTTGTTTGAAGTGGGTATTCCAAATTAAAATTTCATTCCTAGCAGCTAAAAGAAGCTATTACTTAGGTTTGTGATCATTCGGTTGAGATTTAAAGTGGTTATGGATAAAATAATTTCAAGAACAAGAGCTGAAAATCAGGGAAGAACTCCGAACAACACACAGGGGATTTTCCGCGATCAAAAGAAAAATATTGCGAAAGCGTAGAAGCAGAAACTTAAGGTTCCGCGGTCAATTACTGCAATATCAAACGATCAACAGTTAAGGATCGCATCACTGGACGATTAAAAGAAACCCATCTTCCAGTAACGGAGTATTTTACTTGTTTTTATTTCTTTCCTTTGAACGACTAATGATAACAAATCTGCGGGGCTCGTCAAAGGGAGCTCCAACCTTAAGACTCATTTTGAGAGAGTCTCACACCTTTAAGGTTTATAAAAAAAATTCTATGTATTTTTATTTCTAGTGTTACTGCTCTATATAGAGCATACAGATAAAATAGGAAAACTTGTCCAAGTAGGAAATCTGATTGAAATAGAACTAAAAACATAACATAATACTATAACTGGAAATAAAAGCTAAATACTACAAATAAAACAACATAATTAATGTTGTTGCTTAATGGTTCCGTACCTTTTATACCGGTCTCTAATAAAGGCATTTGTAACATCACTCTCCTTCCGGAGAAAGATCTTGTCCTTAAGCTTGTAATGTCGAAAAGCATCACAAAACTGAACCAGATCTTCCAATGTAGCATCATCAGCTGAAAATCCATACAATTGAACCAGAATCTCCTAATTTCCATGATTGAGTCGAGATTGGAGAATGGTGTCCGGAACAAACACAACCTTACCATCTTCTAAAGGGGGTAAAGTAGGTTGACTTGTAGGAACATCTCCCTCAAAAGGTTTAAGAAAGGACACATGAAAGACATCATAAATCTTGTGGTGGCAAAGCTAGTTGATAAGCAACTTGACCAATTCCGCGCACCATCAAAAAAAAGACCATAATCTGGTGGTGTTTATGGCCAGCAAGAAAGCGTTGTCATAAAGACGCAGCCGTAACTAGACCAATGAATCAGGAGTGAACTCGACATCACGATGACCCTTGTCATAAATCTCCTTCATGCTTTGTTGGACATGTCGAAGTCTGCTTCGAATTTTTTGCAGAACTAGATCCCGGTCAATCAAAGCTTTGATCCACACTATCTACTTGAGATGATCCTGGAACATAAGAAAGCAAATGAGGTGGATCACATCCATAGACAACTTAAAAAGGTGAAGCACGCAAAGAGGGGGATAGAAAGTGTTATAATAGAATTCTGCCCGAGAAATCTAGTTCACCTATTTCTTCACTTGTCATCCAAAAAGCAACGCCAATACATCCCAATTGTACAGTTAATAATAACCTTTGTTTGTCCATCACTCTGTAGATGGTAGGCTGAGGAAAAAGCTAGTTTGGTTGTCGCATAATCGAAAAAGCTTTTTTCAAAAATTACTTACTCCATGCGTTCCAATTTATGTGAACCTATTTCTTTTTTGGTCCGTTCCAAAAAGAATTACCCATTTCTAAATTTAGAAACAATTTAGCTTAAACTTACAATTTTGCCCTTAATTAGAAGCTTTTATAACCACGCAAATAGTCTGACCCCTTTTTGATTTGTTTAGGACAACAAATTTCAAAAGTTTTTATTTTTTCTTAAACTTCGTGCCCAATAAAAAGAGTATCACGATCAAAGACAATAGATTTACGTAGGCCGTGTAAACGTACCACTTGGTTGAAGAAGAAACCAACAACAGTAGCAGCAGTATAAGGATGTGCGAAAGGAAGAAAAAGAGAAATAGTCGACTATTGCCAGAAGAGCTAGAGAAATAGTCGGCTATTGCCAGAAGAGCTAATTTTCCTAATGATTTGGCAAGCCATCAATGAAATCCTTAGAAATGTCAGCCCAAATTTATGTTGGCAGTTCAACAGTTGATGCAAGTCGGTTGGAGTTAAGTGGTCGGCCTTGTTGTGTTGGCATACTTGGTAGGCAGCGGTATAATCATGAATAGTGGACTTTATACCCTCTCATAAAAAATCATTACACAACCATTGCCATGTTTTCTTAATACCATCATGAGTGCTATAATGAATCCCAGATACCACAGAGGTTATTAGGGGAGATTCTGGACACAAATAAAGTCGATCTTTAAAAAATATAAGGTTGTACCGCATAGAACAATCCTTACCCAACTCTTGGAGCTTTATGTTAGCTGCAATTTCTTTGGGAGCTTCACAATGTTGAGTTTCTTCTTGTAGCTCGTCAATCAATACAACTCGTGGCTGTGAAATAGCGAATGAAATTCCTTCATCTGTAAAGATAAACGAAAAGTAAAGTCCATGAGTTTTACTGATTCATTGCTACTCTGGGGATGTGGTGAGATGTTGTTCCAGCGGATATTTGAAGCTATAATGATTTGCACGGATGAGAAACTGGTGCCCCCACAAATAAGGTCGCCAATGCTAAACATCTTTAGCTAATCCTATTAGTCCCCTCTCATAATCGTGTAATTTAAAATGGCAATCAGCCATTATTTTACACAAAAGTGCAATAGGATGACCCCTCTTTTGTAGGACAACCCCAATTCCCACACCTGAAGCATCACATTCCATCACGAACTCCTCATCAAAATTAGGTAATTGCAAAATCAAGGCAGCCACTAGAGCTTGTTTTAGAACAGTGAAGGAGGCCAGGGCTGCCTTTGACCAATAAAATAATTTTTGCTTGAGCATGCTTGGCAGTTATAGATTGAGGCTGGGGCCGGATGTTAACTGCCTTAATTTTACTTGTGTCTGCAGATACACATGTCGCTGAAACCATAGAACCAAGATAGCCCACTTAATTTTTCCCAAAAAGAACACTTGGACCTTTTTAAATAAAGGTGGTGAGCACATACTAACGCAAAAACAATTTTAATATGACTCAGATGCTCATCTCGAGACTTACTATAGATTAAAATACCATCAAAAAATACTAGGACAAATTCAAACACTTACGACATACCTCATTCATCAATGCTTGAAAAGTAGAGGGAGCATTTGTTAACCCAAATGGAATGACTAGGAAATCAAAGTGTACATGATGAGTCCGAAAAGTGGTCTTCTCTATATCACTGAGATGCATGAGGACTTTGTCGTAACCCGATTTAAGATCTAACTTGGTAAAGAACCGAGTTCCTTGTAGTTTATCCAATAATTCATTAACCACCAGAATAGGAAATTTAAACTTAATTGTTATGGCATTAAGTTCTCTGTATTCCAGGCAAAAAAGTGATATTTCTACTTGCTTATGAACTAATAGAACCAATGAGGAAAAAGGTGGTTGTCTTGGCTAAATAATGCCTTGCTGCAATATTTTGCTATAGTGTCTTTCTATCTCGTCTTTTGGTGAGTGAGGATACCAGTAAGGTCTGATTACTATAGGCCCTATTCCGGGTTGGAGGCAGAGTCTGTGGTTACAAGTGCGAAGAGGTGGTAGCCCTGTTGGATCACGAGACAAGTCATTGAATTCTAACAATAAACTATTCAATTGATTTTGTTGTTTAGATGATACTTGAATAAGATGGAGTTGTGGGTCGTTTGGTTGTCTTTGCTCTTGCAAGATGACCAAATTTCCATTTAGTTTGAAAGTCATCGTAAGAAAGACAAATCCCACGGTATAGGTCCTAATATTTTGCAGCCACATAATCATAAAAATAAAATCAAAATCACCCAGAGGAATTATGTTACACCCCATATTTTCGTACATGCGAATACATTGTAAGTCAATTGATGTAAGCTCAGAAATGAGGTCGTCTTTGAAGGTACATAAAGTAAGTTAATCATGTTACCTTGGAGGTTACAAATCTTTAATATCATGTATAAAAAGTACCAAGAGGGTTGAAAGGCTTAGAAACTAAACAAATTGAAGAAAAATATGTTTCGTCGAATGTCGACAAGTTGAGAATGTTATAACATGTACTTTTGGGGTGATACTAGGGTGCTTAACTTAATAAGGAGGTTATGATATGATTTATTTTAGTCGTATGATAGTCGTGTATTACGTTTTGAAATCAAGCGAGTTGTGGAACAAAAGTTAGCAAAGGTCATCATAAGTTACATTCATAAATATGCTGAAAATTAGGTCAAATGTATCTGAGCTTTTTTACCAATATACTTGGAATTACGGAATGATACACCTACCAAATTAAAAATCTCTGATTCTAGTTTCTAATGTATTAAATTGTTCGCCGATACCACATCAGAGTAGAGAGATATTCACGTTTTTGTGAGACCGTGAAACAAGCTCCCAATGGGACCCACTTAGGTGGTGGACGACCCTTGAACATTTTAAAGGGGTTGGACGGCTCATTTTTGATCATTTTTTACCAAGGACAGTTACCAAACTCTCTCAACACTTCCCTAACAGTTCTCCAAGGTTCCAAGTAGAATCCAAGGTGGTTTTACCTAAACCTAACCTCAAAGGTTAGCCTAAGTGAAGAAGAGAGTTGCTATGGTGATTTGATGTATTTAAGGGTGCTTGTAAGCTAAGAAAAGTTTTGGTTCGATTTTTTTCTGATTATTTAAGGTATGTATAACACCCTATTTCTTGTACTTAATCTTATCCATGTGTTGGTTATGTTATTTGGATGAAGAATTACAAGATAGAACTTGAAGTTGTATAAGAAGTTGCTATCTCTTATTGGACTATTTTGGAATTGTGTATATGACTTCATATGGCTTGAAATCATGGGGAATAGCTTGGTTATAATGTTCTTATTGTTTTTATGCTTGTCAATATGCTGAGTATGTTGATGATGTTGTAAATAGGAGAAGAAGCAACCACACAATACCTAGAAGTTGTCCATGTTATTGTTATATCTTGTTGGGTTATTTGATGTTACTTTTATGATGGATATAAGGTTGTAATTTCATGTCAATATATATGTTTATATGCTGGACCTGTTTATGGTGTTGTAAGTACAGGGGAGATGGGAAAAAGAATTGGGTTTTGGTTCCAATCCAAGCTTGCCGCTCGTCGTGTTAAATAGTAGTTTCGTTGATGATATTTGTGCACTTGTTGTTGTGTAGATTGATTGGTGTTGTTGGGATATTGGATGTGTTGTGGTGCTGAAGGTATATAGTTGAAGGTTGTATGTGTTCATGTTGTTTTGATGGACTTGGGAAAAGCATGGAAAACAGGGGAGATGCTGTCCGTTTTAGTATAAAATAAGCTTGTCATTCGTTGTACGATAGTTGCATCATTCGTCGCTTAACAATAGTATTATTATCGTTGTTGTATATTAAAGTGTGACGAGACGATTTCAACGTGGTCATTGGACAGACTGTAATAAGGTATGTTAAGGCTATCCCTTCTTCCCTTTTGGCATGATCCATATGATACAAACGAAACGAGCAAACACGGAACTTTTACAAATGACTCTATTCTTAGAAGTACTAGGGGTGCCTATGTTCTTGATTCCCCATGTGTACTATTATTATATCGTCTGTTCATGGGTCTCAGAAAATACGTAAGTTGATAAAGTTTATTTCATGATATTAACCGAAGGCATATTTATCTTATGACATTCCGAGAGATCTTATCGATTTACTTCCTTATGCATTACATTCATTTATACATGTATTGATCCATGACCAGATTGAATTAAATACACGTATATTATATGTATATGGTGTATGGGGAAAGGCTACAGTATTATATACGTACCACCACCTGATCAGCTGGTATACATTGAAGTTATGGTTACTTCCTGAATCGACCAAACTCAATAATGTTTGACCCTTCATTATAGCCTGTAGCCGTGTGATTTTAGTATTTTGCTTCCCTGTTATGGCGTGCTGGGATATTTTTAGCACATCGATCGCTTCTTGTGTCATAGTTTCTTCGTTACTAATTTTTAGCCAAAATAATTTTTTACATTGTTGTACAAGTTCATATTATCCATCACATACATAGCACAAACCTTTTGCCCGTTTTTCTGTCGTCTTGGCCTGTGACAACCTCTTAATGAATGAAGAATTCACACTGTTGGTAATGAAATTTGCTGTTGTAAAATTTCCTTGGCCAGAGTTAATCTTCGAGTTTGCAGTGATCCAATATTGTTGATCCTTTAATTCATAGCAATAGATGTTCCATAACTTCAATAGAGGTTGGTAGTAACTTATTTCTTTTTCCCATAGGCGCGTGTCGGATCCATCACTTGAGCCAAATTCGGAGGATTTAACATCTCTACATCTACTTGAGTTAAATCTTTTAATCCCAATTGTAAATAGGTCAACCTATTAATTTTCCCATACGGTACAAGCACATGCTAGCAGCCCCTGGAATTGGTTTGATATTCTTCTCGGTCCTTGTTTGTTTAAGATTCACCATCTCCGCCAATGGATTGCTACATAGAGGTGGCCCAAATCTAATAGTACAATAGTCTTAAATGTTTCCCACATGAGTGTTGGTTTTTCCTTTTTCAATTCAAAATACTAGAGTTGAGCCTCGCCCAACATGTGAAAAGTGACATACTAACTTTATTTGTCTCCACAGTGTGTTAATTGGAAAAAACCTTTTCACAGCGATGGAGCCATACCAACGGGTCGCTGAAACAATCAAAGGTGGGAAAATCTAGCTTGGTATATCGTGGCATAATTTTGCCTTTCGTTTGTAATACTGGTTCTCTATTCTGGTATTTCGATTTCCAAGAGCATTACTGCATGTTAAGCCATCATCCATTTCTTATTGCAGCTTCTATTTGACCCGTTTAGTAGTTCCTCTAATTGTTGTGATACTTGTCATTACCGATCTTTCATTCATGATTCAATTGCAGCTATTCCTAATTCATTCACTTGTTGAATTTTTTGTAAAAGAACTCTTAATTCATTGTATCACCCATAGTTTTGGCTCTGGTATTAGTTTATTATACTCATGGGTTAAGGATCGCGTCATTAGGCGATTAATAGGAAAATACTTGTAATGATCAGGCCGGTTGTTTTGAGTATTGTAGCCATGATCCCCCATTTAATACTTATTATATGTACGTTTGTTGTTATGTGACTTGTCGGGGTAGTTGGTTTAGTTCCGGGGATGTTTCAGAATGAATTGGGACACTCTCGAAGCCTAAGTTGAAAGAGTTGACCGGATATTGAATTATGTGTAAATGATCCCGAAATAGAGTTTTGATTGTTATATTAGCTCCGTATGGTGATTTTGGACTTAGGAGTGTGTCCGTATATCGATTTGGAGGTCTGTAGGTAGTTTTAGCTTGAATTGGCGAAAGTTAGAAAAGTTGAAGTTTGGAGAGTTGAGAAGTTTGACCGAGAGTTGATTTTATTGTTATCGGGCTCGAAATTTGGTTTCACAAGTTGGAATAGGTCCGTTGTGTCATTTATGACTTGTGTTCAAACTCTGAGGTTAATCGGAGTTGATTTGATAGGTTTCGGCATCGATTGTAGGAGTTGAAAATCCATGAGTTTCAATAGGCTTGAATTAAGATGTGATTCATGTTTTTGATGTTATGTGATGTGATTTAAAGCCTCGACTAAGTTCGTATGATATTTTAGGATGGGTGGGTATGTTTGGATAGGGTCCTAGGGGCCTTGGGTGTGATTCGGATGGAAATCGGATGGAATTTTAGACTTGTATAGGTGCTGGAGTGTTTAGCTCTGGTGCATTTGCACCTGCGGTGGGACTGGCCACAGATGTAGTACTGCAGGTGCAACACTTTAGTCGTAGATGCGAACTGGAGCAAAGGTGGGGAGGCTCGCAAAAGCGGGTGAGCTTTTGCAGAAGCGAAAGCGCTTCTGTGATGAGGAGTCCACAGGTGCGGAGATTGGGAGCTTGGCCTGGATGCATAGACACGGACAGGGGGCCGCAGGAGCAGTCTCGTAGGTGCGAGCTTTTATCCGCAGAAGAGGCTGGTCAGGTGTCTAGTGTTTTTCGCAATGCGGATGTGTGACCGCAGAAGCGGTTCCGCAGAAGCGAAGTTCTTGGTCGCAGGTGTGGTTTCGCTAGCAGAATTGATATAAGCGAGAGTTAGAGTATTTTCTTCATTTTTGGACTTTGGGAGCTCATATTGAGGCGATTTTTGAAGAGATTTTCACTAGATTTCAAGAGGTAAGTGATTTTTGATCACTTTTGTCCACATATTTTGAATACACATTGATTATTTCACCTATTTGTCATGAATCTAAGTTGGTATTTGTGGATTTTTAACCATATATTGGAGAGTAAGATTTAAGGGTTTGAGGGTCGATTTGTGGTCGGAATTGGATGATTTTGGTATTGTTGGACTCGTTATTGAATGGGTGTTCGGATTTTGAAAAGTTTTTTGAGTTCCAAGATGTGGGCCAGGGTTGACTTTTTGTGTTGACTTTTTGACTTTGGTTAAAGAACTTAGCTTTATCGTATGGAACTGATTCCTATAGCTTGTATTGATTGTATTAATTGTTTATGGCTAGATGCAAGTCATTCCGAGGACAATTCACAAGGCAAGGGCTTGTTAGAGTTGTGATTTACATGGTTTGAGGTAAGTAACACTTCTAAACTTGGTACTGAGGGTATGAATCCCTGAAATACATGTTATGTGGTTTGTGTTGAGGTGACACATATGTTAGGTGACGGGCGTGTGGTCATGCACTGTGGAAATTGTAACTCGGTTGATTCCGTGGTACCGTGTAGTTATCAAACCTTATTGCTATTCATGTAATCCCTACGTGTTAGAGTAATTGAGTTGCGATCCATGTTATAAATCATGTTTAGGCTATATGCTTATTTCGTTGGGACCTGTTGAGGTCATTTCTGTTGTTGAATTATTTGCTTAAACTCCAATTATATACTCAGTCATATTCATCATTTGCATATCATATCTCAGTCTCTGTTGTCATTATTTGTTATATCATGCTATCATTATTTGGGTTGATTGGCATGAGATTTGTGAGCCTGAGAGACTGGAGAAATTGATGACTAAGTTGGGGCCTGAGGGCCAGATTGTGAGTGATATTTATGGGATTAGGCTCCATGCCACAGCAGGTTTTATTGATTCATGATGGAATCGGGCTGCATGCCGCAACAAGTTTTATTGATTCATGATAAGATCAGGTTGCATGCCGCAGCAGGCCATGTTAGCTTATATTTAGCGCTTGGACAGGATCTGCCCCTCTGGAGTCTCACATACCAGCAGTGACCGCAGGTACCGTACAATGCTGAGTGATTGAGTGTGCTGAGTGATTGAGAGTGATGAGCGGGAAGTGTGAGACGGTGAGATTGAGTACTCTAAGGATGTGAGTACATGAGTTTATCACTGTGATGCATTACATGTGACATGCACATTTGACATGTAGACATAGAGATGTAACATTCCTCATATCAGTCATACTTGGCATATTTTATCAGTGTTGAGCTTAAACTGTTAAACTTGAAAGCATGTCTACATTTTTGTACTGTGTACGAATTGATTTTGAGATTTCATTGAGTTATTACTGTCATTTCCCTATTATATATGTACTATTATTATCTGGTTTTGGACTGTACATTTCTGAGCTCGTCACTGCTTTCAGCCCAAGGTTAGTCATGTTACTTATTGAGTACATTTGGTCAGTTGTACTCATACTACACTTCGTGTATAGATCCAGGTACATCTGGACTCGGTGGTTGCTATACTTGGAGAAATATCGGCTTGGAGACTATTGAGGTAGCCGCTATGACATCCGCAGACCTCGACTCTCCTTCTTTCCAGTTTATTTAGCATTGTTCTATCTTTCCAGATAGTTGTATTAGAAGTTTTGACTATGTTGACACTTAGTAACTCATGTACTTGGTGACACCCAAATTTTAGGGGATTTTGTAGTTGAGTCGCAGTTGTCTTACCAGTTATTTATGAGATTTTCACTGTTAAACTTATTACATCATGCTTTAATTTTTAAATGCATAGTATTTTTGTGATTGTCGACTTGCCTAGTACTGTGATAGGTGCCATCACGGCATGTTGAGATTTGGGTCGTGACAAGTTCGTATCAAAGCCTAGGTTACATAGGTCTCACGAATCATGAGCAGGTTTAGTGGAGTCTTGCGCATCGATATGAAAACATTTGTGCTTATCTTCTAGAGGCTACTGAACTATTAAGAAACTTCACTTTCTTGTATTTTTGTTGTGCGGATTTATTGACTGCGGAAACTAAACTTCTATTATTCTATTCTCTCACAGATGGTGAGGACACATGCTACCGGATCGGGCGGATGGCCACCAGTACCACCAACTAGGGTTGCGAGAGGCCGAGGCCGTGGTATAGGCTGAGGTGCTGCTTGTATAGCATCTAGAGTAGCACATGTAGAGCCACCAGTTGCTCCAGCTCAGAAGCAAATACCAAATGTGGTTGAGCCGGTAGGACCATCTCAGACACCAGTTGTGCCCATTGTGATTACAGGCCTTCAGGAGGCTATTGCCCAGATATTGATTGTATGCACTAGCCTTGCTCAGTCCCAGGTGGGTCCATCTATGAGTGACGAGAAGCAGAAAAGGCTAGAGCGGTTTGGGAGGCTCAGGCCTCCAGCATTCAGTGGGGCTGAGTCAGAGGATGATCAGGACTTCTTAGATAGGTGCTAGTGAATTCGTCGCACGACGGGTATTCTGGAGACTAGTGCAATCTCATTTACTACTTTTCAGTTGTCGGGGCAGCTTTCAGATAGTGGGAGGCCTATGAGTTGAGCAGGCCAGCCGGTGCTGCTTGGCATGAGTTCTCAGTTCTCTTCTTAGATGAGTTTGTTCCACAGACGCGCAGGGAGGAGTTGTGTAGGCAGTTTGAGCAGCTACGCCATGAGGGTATGTCTGTAAGGCCCCGTATTTTGCAAAGAAATTTAAGGTTTCGTGGTGCCGAGTTAGGCTAATTGGTTTGAGGATTATAGAAAACGAGCCACGGTACGGACTTTTTGGGTTGAAGAATACACTAAATTGTTGATGCGAATTTTTGGCAGAAGAATGTGATTTTGCGGTCAATTTCGCGACCACAGAACGGTTCCGCGGACCGCATAAGCATTGCAAAGTGGAGCAGATAACGGGCAAATTTTGAAAAAAACCATTCTGCTATCGCATAATTGATTCTGGTGCACACATAATCGATTTTGCTGGCCATATAACGATTATACTACCACATAATTGATTTTGCTGCAGACATAATCGATTCAGCTACCCATATGATGATTCTTCTACCACATAATTGCACCACATAATTGACTTCCGGGTTCATTTTTGGAAAATTTCTTATCCGACCTTATTTTGATATAAGGCCTTAGGGGGTGATCATTTTACAAGGTGAAATCTATTTTTTTTTTTTAGAAAGAGGAGAGAGTTATTTTAGAGAGAGAAGGAGAAGACCTAGCATGCTAATCATCCATTCTTGCCTCAATCTTCAAGAATCAAGGAAGCCAATCACAAGATCTTCATCTAAGAGGTAAGGTTCTACTCCCTAGCACCTAAATTTTGGGATTTGGACTGAAGGTAGTTCATGAAAAGTATGATTCTTAGGTATTGGAGTTGCTCTTTTTGCATGAATGTAACCATAAGGGTGGTAGGGAGGTTATTTAACTAAAAGGAGTACACGTTTGGTATTGAATTGGTGGTGGGGTGAAGAAAATCTTGTAGAAAAATTTTGTAGTCAAATTTGCACACCAAGTGCTTGATGAAATGCTTAAATGAGGTGAACCCACGAATATCTTCCTAATTATAGTTCATTTTTGTTATGTTTCTAAATAGATTGAAGTGGATAGGATTTCCGGAACATTGTAGTAATCTAAGGAAAGCTCAAGCAAGGTATGTTGGCTAAACTACTTTTTTAGAATTGAATTCCATGATGTTCCCGTAAGTTGCAAGCATAGTTGGCTCAAGTTCCAAATTCCTATGTTCCGAGCTATTCCGTATAAACTTGGCTATTCCGAAAGAGCCGTATGTCGAAAGATATATGTTCAATGTATGAGTTGTGTATTAAAATGTTATGGTTTTGAGTCGTGTTCCCAATGAAAGATAGTATGCCAAATTATGTGAGAAAAATCGATATGTTTGAGACTCTTAGTTGCTCGTATGTGTATCTAAAGTCTTGATTGGAAATGCGTTGTTGTTTATAATATATAAAGATGCTCGAAAGTGAAAGAAGTGAGTTGGTGATATAAAGTGTGGCCACCATGCCAAGAATAAAAATTATACTTGTGGCTAGTGGTGCCAATGAAATGAGATGATGTAAGAAAGATAATGACATGGGCTTTGATTCAACTGTTCCAAAATTATTTCGAAAATAGAATTGCCTAAAAGCTTATGTACTCAAGTGATGCCCAAATGTGGTTGTTTTAACTAATGCTATGCTTTGTAAGTATTTTCGATGTGTTTTGCGTTCTTACATATTCGTGATGGAAATTGTGTATTGCCCTTTTTGGGGAAAAGTATTCCAAGAATAAATGGTGTGTTACTTATTTTCGATTTTAACTCACACTTCGATTGCCAATAATTTTACTCTATTCTTTTTGAAAGAAATCTAACATGTTCAAAGTTTTCATTTCTAATGAATTTAAAGTTATGATTTTCGGAATATTTTATATATTGATATTTATGATGATGATCCATGAAAGGAAAGAAATTAAAGTGTGAATATGAAATACGGCCATTGTGCCATGAATGAAGAATCATATGTATGGCCAAGAGATCCAGTGAAATAATGATGTTGTAAGTGGTTGAAAGTTCCAATGAGGCTATATACGGTATGAACGGTTATGAGGTAAAATACAATTTGTACTTCTATTTCCTTTATATGCAAATCAAAAATGTATTTGGGAGTATCGATAGTCACCGAGGAAGGGTAGGTTGAAATAACCTAACCCCGAAACTACATGTGTCAGTGTAGGAGTGGATTGTGATTATTTCCCTTATTTAGGATGAGATTTGTGTGATAACATTTTTCCCCTTAATTGGGATGAGATTATTAATAGAAAAGGATGATGTCGATCCACACGGCATTGTGATGAGATAGCCTAGTCGATCGGGTCGTGATCGGACGCCATGTCGCACATATGGTGGTGATTGTGCTGGAAATTGTTATTGCAATTGTGATTGTGGTTGATGTCTCGGATGAGACGGCCTAGTCGATCGGGTCGTGATCGGACTCCGTACTAAAAGTACGGTGGTATTGGTATTGTGAACGGTGGTATTGTGAACAGTGGTATATCGGTGCTAAAGATCTCCCAACCAAAATATAATATTATCTTCGTATCTTGAAAATTACTATATTTTAACTTGGCTTTTGGATATCATTAATTGTTGATTGTAGTTTCCATGGTTTTTTCTTTCTTAAACTGGCATTCTATTTTGAAAAAGGATATTTATCTTTACATACTAGTATTATTCCATATGTACTAACGTTCCTTTTGTCTGGGGCGCTGCATCTTCAATGGATGCAGATGGTTCATCAGCGGGCAACCTTGGTCCTCATTAGCATTTACTCCTATTCAGCCGGTTTTGGTGAGCCCTACTCTATTCCGGACTTGATGTCATTTGATGTTGTACTTTGTATTTTGAGGTATAGCCGGGGTCTTGTTTCCGGCATTTTCATGTTACCCTTCTATTGTACTTAGAGGCTCCGTAGACAGGTTGTGGGTGGTGTTTGATGTGGGAAATTGAACTAGAAATACTGGTATTTGGCAAACATATTTTTCATTATATCTATAAATTGTAATATTTTGGAAATTATGAATGAAGCTGCTAATGAAAATTAAATGGGAGTTGTTAATGAAATCTTTTCAGTGTTTGATTAATGGAATGCATCTCCTCTTTATTCATGGTTGAGTTTGGGTAGAAGGAAATCTAACAGGCTTTCTCGGTCGTGTTCACTCGGTTGAGTGTCGGTCGTGCTTTCCGAGGTCGGGTTGTGACAAACTTGGTATCAGAGCCTAAGGTTTAAAAGTATCCTAGGATGTCTCAGAACCGTGTCTAGTAGAGTCTTTCTTATCGGTGTGTTATCGACCACATCTATAATTAGGAGGCTACTTGGACATTTAGGAATGTCACCCTTCTTTGATACTCCAGATCATGCGATAGAGCCCAAGATAGTGTGATAATTTCCTCATTATGTCTTATTTTCCATATGAGTAACTCACGGGTTCGAGACAACGAGGAGGGAATGAAAGAACCAGTTGCTAAGGGAAAATGTTCTTATTCCTATTAATGTCACCATGCCACCGGATCATGTGGTGAGAGCACCTAAGAAATGAATGAGGTTTGTCTGTTCCAATAAGTCGGAATGTTATATTCGTAAGAAGCGCCACTTGGGGATATGTTGGATGACTCTTAAAATATGTTTTGTTTGTAGAAAGAGGGGGCACAAGAAGAACAAATGCCCTGGGTTGGGTACACCTAGCCCGGTCTACCCGATATGTGGGCGCGAACATTTGGCGTCATCTTGTGAGTATACTCAGGAGCGTGTTAGGGGTAGTAGTCCTGGGAAATTCCAAAGGCCCATACAGAAAACTGTTACAGAGATTGTTACTCCTGTCGTGAAGGCCTGGATGAGAGATAAGAGGGATTCATATGACTTATGCAAAAAAGGTAAATATCAGGTCAGTGGGGTGAGTGTAACGACCCGACCGATCATTTTGAGAATTTAAGTCCATTCGGCGGCATAAGGACCTGAGAAGCTTCGTATTATGTGTATTGACTACGTGCGTGGTTGAATTCAGTTACCGGATGATTCGGAGTGATTTGAGACATTTAGTCCCTAAAACGGAAGCTTAAGTCTTAGAATTTTGATCATAGTCAGAACTGTGTGAAGACGACTCCGGAAAGGAGTTTCGTCGGTTCTGTTAGCTCCGTTGGGTGATTTTGGACTTAGGGACATGTTCGGATTGTGTTTTGGAGGTCTGTAGCTCATTTAGGCTTGAAATGGCGAAAGTCGAATTTTTGGAGATTTTTACCGGTAGGGGATTTTCTGATATCGAGGTCGGAATCAGATTCCGGAATTTGGAGTAGGTCCGTAATGTTGAATATGACTTGCATGCAAAATTTGAGGTCATTCAGACGTGGTTTGATAGGTTTCGGCATCGGTTGTAGGAATTTAAAGTTTCAAGTTCTTTAAGTTTGAATTGGAGGGTGATTCGTGATTTTAGCATTAGTTGATGTGATTTAAGGGCTCGACTAAGTTCGTATGGTGTTTTAGGATTGGTTGGTATGTTTGGTTGAGGTCCCAGGGGCCTCGGGTGAATTTCGGATGCTTAACGGATCAAAAGTTAAATTTGTGTTGCTGCTGAAGTCGTCAGGCATCTCGTATTTTCTCACCTGCGGTGGAGAGACCGCTGGTGCGGGATCACACGTGCGGAGAGGCAAGGGCAGAAGAGGAAAAGTGGAGGAGAGCCAGTGGTCGCAGGTGCGAGGTAAATTCTGCATTTGCGATCCCCGCAGATGCGATGGAGCAATCGCAGGAGCGGTGAAGGACCGCAGAAGCGGACATGGGTCTGTAGGTGCGCACACGCAGGTGCGACCCTTGGATCGCAGAAGTGGACGTTGAGTTTTGAGTGGAATCTTCACCTACGATGGGAATTCCGCAGGTGCGGTGACGCATGTGCGAAGGCAAGTCCGCAGATGCGGTTTAACTAGCAGAAAAGGGGGCAAATCGAGGGTTTAATTCATTTCTTCATTTTTGGACTTGGGATCTCGGGAATTGGCAATTTTTTGAAGGATTTTCAGAGAGAGATTTGGGGTAACAATTTCTAACTAGCTTTTGGTTGTATTTCATTAATCTATAGTTGTTTTCTTCATTAAATTTCGGGTTTCGATTGAAACTTTAGGAAATATGGGAAGAAGTTCTTCAACTATGAGTTCTGAGTTTTGACTGGGATTTAGACATCGGATTTGGATAATTTTGGTACGACTGAACTCGTGAGTGAATGGGTGTTCGTATTTTGTGACTTTTACCCGATTCCGAGACGTGGGCTCGGGTCGACTTTTTAGGACGGATTTCGGAATTTTTATTAAAATTTTGATTTCAGTAATTAGATTAGCCTATTATAGTTGTATTTATGATATGTAATTATTTTGGCTAGATTTGGGTCATTCGGAGCCGGATATTCGTGGAAAAGGCATTGTGACTGATTGATTGAGCTTGGTTCGAGGTAAGTATCTTGCCTAACCTTGTGTGGGGGACTTTCCCTTAGGATTTGAGTCTTCTATGTTGATTGTAGTCCGTGTACACGAGGTGATGAGTGCGTGCACAGACTTATTTGTGGAAAGTTGGCCTTCTTGGGTTCTTAGGTCCTTGTATTCATTGAATATACAGTTGTTCTTGTTATGATTATATATCTAAATTACTAGATTCACACATACCTGCTTAATTAGAATCAATTGCTTCATGATCCACTATTATTGTTACTTGATTTATATTTGCCTTAAATGAAACTGTTATCTCTTTTATAGTCATGCTATCTTTTCATAACTGCTCATCTTTATTTGTAATTAATATTATTTTATCCTATAATTGTTCAGTCTTAATTGAGGTTATGATTATTTTCTCGCTGCTTTCCCTTAATTGAATTGTCGAATATCCTTCGTAATTTCCTCAACCTTAAAAGAAGTTTAGATATCCTATATCTTAGTCGACTTGTTTTATTTGAAATTATTTGATTCGTATTAACTTCTATGTTGTTGAAGTGTATATTGTGGGATCGTTGCTACACATTAGTTTTCCCTTTTGTTGAGCTGTTCTCTTTACGCCTAGCATTTTTACTGTGGTTATTCCTTGTGAATTGGTTCTACCATTTCTTTGTGAATTAAAGTTCTTGAGTTGATTTACCTGTCGTACTTTGTATTATTGTCGTTATTGTTATTGTACTTGTTGTGATGATGCACGAGGTTTCTGTAGTGCGGTTGTTATTATTGTGATGCACGAGGTTTCTGCCATGCGGTTATTATTATGGGGTTGCACAAGGTTTCTGCCGTGCTATTGTTACCATTGATATTTGCACATGTGGCGTGATAAGGCGGGATATGTATATATATTTATGGGTTGCGCATGTGG
>AWOL01S0006401.1:53068-93890 GCA_000715115.1 Nicotiana otophora | reverse complement strand
ATTGATATTTGCACATGTGGCGTGATAAGGCGGGATATATGTATATATATATATATATATATATATATATATATATATATATATGGGTTGCGCATATGGCGAGAAAAGATGGGAACATTATTATGCACGTGTGGCGAGATAAGGCGGGCATTTATGTTATTATTTCACAACGAGACAAGGTGGGATGTGTCAGGTATTGATTTGTGATGATTTATGGCCTGGGGGCATTCTTGTTGTTGATATTTGTGTAGTGGTATACGTACCTGTGTGAGTTTTATCTTGTGAAAGCTGTGAGACAATATTCTACGTGTTGTCCGTTCTTTTTCCTTATGCTTATTTGTTGATATGGACTATGGTAGGACACTCGCACAAGCATATACATAGTTAAGCACTCTTATCGGATAAGAGGTGTTCTTGATATTATTGAGCATAGATGATCACCCTTGTTTACTTGCCTTCTATGTGAGAATGGCTCTATTGGCATGTGAGTCGTCAGTGCGGTTATGAGGGGTTATGAGGGCATAGGATGCCAAGTGTTAGGGTTCAAGTATTCAGACCCGTGAGATGTGATTTGTCCGAGGTTCGGTAACTCGTGGAGTTATTGGCTAAAACTTGATGTAAAAGAGGTTGTAGTTGCTGAGTTATTACTTGTCCTTGCTGTATTTGTGATTCCGGATTTAGGTTGTGTTCCATTCACTTTGTCTGTGTCATTTTCATGATATTCCACTGATACCTGTTGTTTATTTCTTTAATGCCATTATTGTATTGTGAGCTATATTGCATAGTCCTTATGTAGACATCATACTCATGTTGTTCATATACTGTACCCATTTAGTTTATTAGACCAGTGGGTGTCTTGACTGTTCCTCGTCGCTACTCCACCAAGTTTAGTCTTGATACTTACTGGGCACCGTTGTGGTGTGCTCATGCTACTCTTCTGCACATTGTTTTGTGCAGATCCAGGTATTTGTTCATTAGCTAGCTGTGTGGACTGTTGCTATGGAGACTCAAGGTAAACCTGCCGCTGCGTTCGCAGGCTTCGGAGTCACCTTCAAATTTTTGTTTTGCACTGTTTATTCTTATTTCTGGACAGTTGTATTTAGAAGTTTTCTACCAAATACTCTGTAAAGCTTATGACTTATACTACCGGTTTTGGGAATTATAAGAGATTTCTATTTAACTTGTTAGATGTTATTTAAATAATGTTGTTTCAATTAATGTTAGGCTTACCTAGTCCCTAAGACTAGGTGCCATCACGATACCAAACGGAGGAAAATTGGGTTGTGATAGCGAGCCAGCTTAGCAGACTTCATCCTCGTTATGAGAAGTATATGAGATATCATTCGGGGGTATGTCACTATGGTACCAATGTATGTTATGGATGTGGAGTTGAGGGACATCAATTAAGGTACTGCCCTGCCAATCTAAACTCACAAAGTCATTCCTTAATACATCATTATGAACACGCATAATGTTTCCTTGTTGTATATGTACATCCATATTGAAGAGCCTTCAAAAACACGGTCTTAACAAGACACTGAATCATAAAATATTGCATGTACTTACTTTCTAAACGAGACGCATTATTCGTGAAGCCACTCTATCACAAATTCTCTTATTTACAACCTCTTGAGGAATTGAGTTCTATAATGATTTCCTTGGAATGAGTTATAACCCTAGGCTAATACTTCTCACTTGATTACCTAATATTCTCAACAAGGGACTATACCTGATGAATATCTTACAGAACTTTCTGATTCAAATGGATAACACCTGCTCACTTGTACTTTTGCACGCACTACCATAATATTTATCTACAGGGTATCGAATCTAATGTAAGGCAGCCTAGTGCCGAGATCTTTCTCATGTGCACGTGACTCATATGGTTTGAACAGTCACTTTACTCCCTTTTGTGAGCATTATCATAAACCCTTTCCATTGTCTAATAACATATGAGCATATCTCAGCATCATATGTATACATGTCGATTGAAATGGTCACTCGTCCGCATAAAGTTTCCCGGAAATTTGGAATTTCCCACAAATTCGACATAGGAATATCTATTGTTCGCCCATCTCAGTATGACTTTCATGTTCACTTAGATCATCCCGCAGTAAGTAGCTCATCTTGTTCCTAGTATTGTAGTTGCCCATGAAGTGGCCTGGTATGGTAGCTTGAGAGTCATTATGGTAGAAAAATGTCCAGCTCATAACAAATATTCATTTTCTCTTTACACCTCTAAACATATATTAACTATGTTCCTTAGTTAGTGAATTCATTATGCTAGTTTCTAGACATTTGTTGGATAACTATGAGAGATCGCATCCTTCCATATGTTGCTGCAACACTTCCTTTTCATAAGGGTCCTTAATAGGCTCTCCGTCAAGACCAAATACACCTTTGGGTTATCATAGCATCACATCTGCTTCTCACGTTTTCCTATCTTTCATTAGCATCTGGGTACTTTTCAAGTCTTAAAATCCATGGCGAACTCATTATGAATATCTGCAAACCTTCCATGATTACTTTATAGTGTCTCTCCGGGTTCCGTTATCTTTAAACACTAGGCTTCTAGAATCATCGACTATGTCATTGTCATGTGCGGAGAATTTACTATCCTTAATGTTCAACATCCCTGAGTGGATAGGAGTTTATTGTCTTTCTCCCCGGAGCATCATATCACCCATTAGAACCTTTCTAACCAATGATGTCATTATGATGATTAACCATATTAGCACTATTGATAGTAACCTTCATGTCTCTTTGGATATAACCTCCTGAAATGCCCTGCTTAGCACATTGATGGAATCTTGAAAACATTCCAGCCCAATCTCGGACCTCGTTGTTCCTATTTATAGTAACCTATGGGGGTTGAAGGTTCAAACATGTCAAAGAAGAAGCATTATCCCGTGATCTACTAGATTGGATAGGAAGTTTTAAGGTAATATTCAAGCTAACACATCTTAGAGTAATTGTTGGAGGTCGCCAAAGGTTTAGTTTGGGTGTTTGGCGTAGGGATTTAGAGTTGAAGAAAGTGAACGGGTTATTCTCATGATTTTCTGTATGAATATATTGGGTGAATTGTTAAGGAAGGTAAGGTATGTGTAGTCACATTAGGCCTTATGGAATATTGAAAGAAACAGGCCAAACTATGAGTATGATGTTTTCCCTATCGTTGTTCTTCATGCACTCGATGTTTCATGTGTCTATGCCCGAAAGGGTAGTTGAGAATCGTTGGTCTATCATTACGGTGGAAGCTATGGAAGGTAAAGTTAATGGGTAATTGGCTTATGAGAGGTACCTAATTGTCATCCTTGTTAGATAATTCTAGAAGTTGAGATTGCCTCCATCAAAGTGCTATGGCCAAGTCTGTGAGTCTAGGAGGTCACCTCGAAGACCGAGAGTGTTGTGGAAAGAAGAAATTCTCACTTGTTTGTATAAGCAAATGGTTGTGATTTGAAAGGTACATTCTATGTGTTATAACTTAAAATATATACAGTTCATGTCAGGATATCAGTGTGAATGGTGTAATACCTATAGTATTGATATTATTGTTATTGATATATATTATAATGTTTTGTTGAGTTATGGAGGAGTTTTTAGGGTCGTTTTGGTGTTACTCTGGTAGGTGGATGAGCCTAATTGCAGAGGAAACTCTACCGAAATTTCTGAACAATTTGGGAGTTAGTCAAATTTGGGATCTTAAGATGTGTGGAAGAAGAAACGAGTTATGTTAAGTGTTTGGGGACAGACTCTACTCCTCATTCGAGGATGAATGATCCTAAGTGGTCGAGAATGTATGGCCCCGTAAAAGTTTGCAAAGGAATTTAAGGTTTCGTGGTGCCGAGGTAGGCTAATGGGTTTGAGGATTATAGAAAACGAGCCACGGTACGAACTTTTTGGGTTGAAGAATGCACTAAAGTGTTGATGGGAATTTTTGGTAGAAGAATGTGATTCTTTGATCAATTTCGCGACCGCAGATCGGTTCTGCGGACCGCATAAGCATCGCAAAGTGGAGCAGAGAGCGGGCAAATTTTGAAAAAACCAGTCCGCTATCGCATAATTGATTCTACTATCGCATAATTGATTCTGCTGCCCACATAATCGATTTTGCTGCCTACATAACGATTATGCTACAGTATAATTGATTCTACTGCCCACATAATCGATTTTTCTGCCCACATAACGATTTTGCTACCTCATAATTGACTTCCGGGGTCATTTTTGGAAATTTTCTTATCCGACCTTATTTTGGTATAAGGCCATAGGGGGGTCATTTTACAAGGTGAAATCTGATTTTTAGAGATAGGAGAGAGCTATTTTAGAGAGAGAAGGGGAAGACCTAGCATGCTAATCATCCATTCTTGGCTCAATCTTCAAGAATCAAGGAAGCCAATCACAAGATCTTCATCTAAGAGGTAAGGTTCTACTCCCTAGCCCTAAATTTCGGAATTTGGACTGAAGGTAGGTCATGAGAAGTATTATTCTTAGGTGTGGGAGTTGCTCTTTTTGCATGAATGTAACCATAAGGGTGGTAAGGAGGTTATTTAACTAAAAGGAGTACACTCTTGGTATTGAATTGGTTGTGGGGTGAAGAAACTCTTGTAGAAGAACCTTGTAGTCAAATTTGCACACCAAGTGTTTGATGAAATGCTTAATTGAGGTGAACCCACGAATATCTTCCTAATTATGGTTCACTTTTGTTATGTTTCTAAATAGATTGAAATGGCTAGGATTTTCGGAACATTGTAGTAATCGAAGGAAAGCTCAAGCAAGGTATGTTGGCTAAACTACTTTCTTAGAATTGAATTTTATGATGTTCCCGTAAGTTGCAAGCATGGTTGGCTCAAGTTCCAAATTCCTATGTTCCGAGCTATTCCTTATAAACTTGACTATTCCGAATGAGCCTTATGTCGAAAGATATATATTCAACGTATGGGTTGTGTATTAAAATATTATGGCTTTGAGTCGTGTTCCCAATGAAAGCTAGTATGCCAAATTGTGTGAGACAAATCGATATGCTTGAGACTCTTAATTGCTCATATGAGTACCTAAAGTCTTGATTGGAAATGCGTTGTTGTTTATAATATATATAGATGCTTGAAAGTGAAAGAAGAGAGTTGGTGATATAAAGTGTGGCTACCGTGCCAAGAATGAAAATTATACTTGTGGCTAGTGGTGCCAATGAAATGAGATGATGTGAGAAAGATAATGAAATGAGCTTTGATTCAACTGTTCCAAAATTATTTCGAAAATAGAATTACCTAAAAGCTTATGTACTCAAATTATGCCCACATGTGGCTGTTTTAACTAATGTTATGCTTTGTAAGTATTTTTGATGTGTTTTGCGTTCTTACATATTCGTGATGGAAATTGTGTATTGCCCTTTTTGGGAAAAAGTATTCCAAGAATAAATGGTGTGTTACTTGTTTCTGATTTTAACTCGCACTTCGATTGCCAATGATTTTACTCTATTGTTTTTTGAAAAAAATCTAATGTGTTTAAAGTTTTCATTTCTAATGAATTTAAAGTTGTGATTTTCGGAATATTTTATACGTTGATATTTAAGATGATGATCCATGAAAGAAAAGAAATTAAAGTGTGGAATATGAAATACGGCCATTGTGCCATGAACGAAGAATCATATGTATGGCCAAGAGAGCCAGTGAAATAATGATGTTGTAAGTGGTTGAAAGTGCCAATGAGGCTATATACGGTATGAAAGGTTATGAGGTAAAATGCAATTTGTACTTCTGTTTCCTTTGTATGCAAATTAAATATGTATTTGGGAGTATCAATTGTCACCGAGGAAGGACATGTTAAAATAACCTAACCCCGAAACTACACGTGCCGGTATAGAAATGGATTGTGATTATTCCCCTTATTTAGGATGAGATTGATGTGATAGAGAAGGATGATGTCGATCCACATGGCATTGTGGTGAGATGGCCTAGTCGATCGGGTCGTGATCGAACTCCATGCCGCACACATGGTGGTGATTGTGCTGGAAATTGTAATTGAAATTGTGATTATGGTTGATGTCTCGGATGAGACGGCCTAGCCGATCGGGTCGTGATCGAACTCCATGCCGCACACATGGTGGTGATTGTGCTGGAAATTGTAATTGAAATTGTGATTATGGTTGATGTCTCGGATGAGACGGCCTAGCCGATCGGGTCGTGATCGAACTCCATGCCGCACACATGGTGGTGATTGTGCTGGAAATTGTAATTGAAATTGTGATTATGGTTGATGTCTCGGATGAGACGGCCTAGCCGATCGGGTCGTGATCGAACTCCATGCCGCACACATGGTGGTGATTGTGCTGGAAATTGTAATTGAAATTGTGATTATGGTTGATGTCTCGGATGAGACGGCCTAGCCGATCGGGTCGTGATCGAACTCCATGCCGCACACATGGTGGTGATTGTGCTGGAAATTGTAATTGAAATTGTGATTATGGTTGATGTCTCGGATGAGACGGCCTAGCCGATCGGGTCGTGATCAAACTTTATGCTAAAAGTAAGGTGGTATTGGTATTGTGAACGGTGGTATTGTGAACAGTGGTATATCGGTGCTAAAGATCTCCTAACCAAAATATAATATTATCTTCGTATCTTGAAAATTACTATGTTTTAACTTGGCTTTTGGATATCATTGATTGTTGATTGTGGTTTCCATGGTTTTCCCCTTCTTATATTGGCATTCTATTTTGAAAAGGGACATTTAGCTTTACATACTAGTACTATTCCATACGTACTAACGTCCCTTTTGTCGGGGGTGCTGCATCTTTAATTGATGTAGGTGGTTCATCAGCGGGCAACATTGGTCCTCGTTAGCAGTTACTCCCTATTCAGCAGGTTTTGGTAAGCCCTACTCTATTCCTGGCCTGATGTCATTTGATGTTGTACTTTGTATTTTGAGGTATAGCCGGGGCCTTGTTGCCGGCATTTCCATGTTACTCTTTTATTGTACTAAGAGGCTCCGTAGACAGGTTGTGGGTGGTGTTTGATGAGGGAAATTGAACTAGAAATACTGATATTTGGCAAACATATTTTTCATTATATCTATAAATTATAATATTTTGGAAATTATGAATGAAGCTGCTAATGGAAATGAAATGGGAGTTGTTAATGAAATCTTTTCAGTGTTTGAATAATGGAGTGCATCTCCACTTTATTCATGGTTGATTTTGGGTAGAAGGAAATCTAAACATGCTTGCTCGGTCGGGTTCACTCGGTTGAGCATCAGTCGCTCTCCCCGAGGTCAAGGCGTGACAATGTTAGTGACCCAGCATGAGATACGATTTTCAGAGTTGGCTCGTCACGCAATTTGGTTGGTTCCCACTGAGAGAGAGAGAGAGAGAGAGAGAGAGAGAGGGAATTAGGAGGTTCATTGATGGCCTCAACTGTGGATTGCGCTTCGTCATGACTTGGGAGATTGCTTCAGGTGCTAGGTTCGACGAGGTGGTTGATATTGCTAGGCATCTATAGCAAATTCGTAGTCAGGAGCGTAAGGAGAGGGAGGCCAAGAAGCCTCGTGGTTCTGGTTTTTTCAGCGGTGTTTCTTCGGGAGGAAAGTCCCACCACAGCCGGGGTTGTCCTTATATGACCGCTCAGATGGATCATCTGGTCCATCGTGGTGCACCAGCTAGCCATGGTTCATACAGTGCTTGTCCGAGTCTATCATCTCTCAGTGACCTCCCATCTCAGAGTTCATCTCGTGATCCATCAGTTCAGGGTTCATCTGTACCAGGTCCTTCTAGTAGTTATTCTAGTTCTCAGGGTCCGATTCAGTACCAGCCGCCATTGTTTAAGCGAAGTTGCTCTGAATGTGGAGAGTTTGGTCATGTGAAGAGGCATTGTCCCCGTCTTTTTGGAGGTTCAGTTTAGCAGAGGGGTCAGGCTATGACTTCCACACCAGTTACTTCACCACCCGTTCAGCTAGCTCGGGGTGGGGCTCAGGCAACTAGAGATCGCCCTAGAGGGGAAGGCCAATCAGGTGGCGGTCAGGCTCGATACTATACTTTCCCTGCCAGGCCATAGGTCATTGCTTCAGACGCAGTGATAATAGGTATTGTTTCAGTGTGCCACAGGGATGCTTCCATATTATTTGACCTTGGTTCCACTTATTCATATGTATCATCGTATTTTTCTCGTTATTTGGATATGCCCCATGAATCCTTAGTTTCGGATGTTCATGTATCTACACTGGTGGGTGATTCTATTATTGTGGACCATGTGTATCGGTTGTGTGTGGTGACCATTGGGGGATTGGAGACGAGAGTTGATCTCTTATTGCTTAGTATGGTTGATTTTGACGTGATTCTGGGCATGGATTGGTTGTCCCCATGTCATGTTATTCTGGATTGTCACGCTAAGACCGTGACGTTGGCGATGCCGGGGTTGCCTAGGATCGAGTGGAGAGGTTCTCTGGACTATGTTCCATGTAGGGTCATTTCATATCTGAAGGCCCAACGGATGGTTGGGAAGGGGTGTTTGTCATATTTGGCTTGTGTGAGGGATGTTGGTGCTGATAGTCATACCATTGATTTTATTCCGGTAGTGCGAGACTTTCCGGATATGTTTCCTACATACCTACCGGGCATGCCACCTGACAGGGAATTTGAATTTTGGTATTGACTTGGTGCCGGGCACTCAGCCCATTTCTATCCCTCTGTATCGTATGGCACCAGAAGAGTTGAAGAAATTGAAAGAGCAGCTTCAGGAGCTTCTTGATAAGGGGTTCATTAGGCCTAGTATGTCGCCTTGGGGTGCACTGGTTCTGTTTGTGAAGAAGAAGGATGGTACTATGCAGATGTGCATTGACTATAGACAATTGAACAAAGTTACAATTAAGAACAAGTATCCTTTGCCGCGCATTGGTGACTTATTTGAGCAGCTTCAGGGATCTAGAGTGTTCTCTAAGAATGATTTGAGGTATGGGTATCACTAGCTAAAGATTCGGGACTCTGATATTTTGAAGACGACATTCAGGACCCTATATGGTCACTACGAGTTCCTTCCGATGTCTTTTGGGCTGACCAAAGCCCAGCAGCATTCATGCATCTGATGAACATTGTATTCCATCAATATTCCTGATTCATTTGTCATAGTATTTATTGATGATATCTTGGTGTACTCGTGTAGACAGGAGGAGCATGCACAACATCTGAGGATTGTATTACAGACGTTGAGGGAGGAGAAGCTTTATGCTAAGTTCTCCAAGTGTGAGTTTTGGCTCAATCGGTGGCGTCATTGTGGCATGTGGTGTCCAGCGAGGGGATCAAGGTAGATCTGAAGAAGATTGAGGCAGTTCAGAGTTGGCCTAGACCGTCTTCAGCTACTGAGATTCAAAGTTTTCTTGGCTTGGCCGGATATTATCACCACTTCGTGGAGAGTTTCTCATCCATTGTAGAGCCGTTGACCAGATTGACCTAGAAGGGTGCCCCATTCAAGTGGTCTGATGAGTGTGAGGAGAGCTTTCAGAAGCTCAAGACTGACTTAACCACAACTCCAGTTCTAGTTTCGCCTTCAGCATCGGGTTCTTATACAGTGTATTGTGATGCTTCTCGGATTGGTATTGGGTGTGTCTTGATGCAGGAGGGTAGAGTGATTGATTATGCTTCACACCAGTTGAAGTCTCATGAGAAAAACTAAATCGNATGATACCAGCACCAACAGCTACACCACCCTCTCAGCCATTTCGAGGTAGGTCTCAGGTAACTAGAGGTCGCCCTAGGGTGGAGGCCGATCAGGTGGCGGTCAGGTTCGATGCTATGCTTTCCCTTCCAGTCCAAAGGTCGCTGCTTCAGACGCAGTGATAACATGTATTGCCTCAATATGTTACATAGATGCTTCCATATTATTTGACCCTGGTTCCACTTATTTTCATGTATCATCATATTTTTCTCGTCATTTAGATATGCCCCGTGAGTCTTTAGTTTTGCCTATTCACGTATCTATTGTTGTGGACCGTGTGTTTCGGTCATGTGTGGTGACCATTGGGGGATTGGAGACGAGAGTTGATCTCTTATTGCTTAGTATGGTTGATTTTGACGTGATTCTGGGCATGGATTGGTTGTCCCCATGTCATGTTATTCTGGATTGTCACGCTAAGACCGTGACGTTGGCGATGCCGGGGTTGCCTAGGATCGAGTGGAGAGGTTCTCTGGACTATGTTCCATGTAGGGTCATTTCATATCTGAAGGCCCAACGGATGGTTGGGAAGGGGTGTTTGTCATATTTGGCTTGTGTGAGGGATGTTGGTGCTGATAGTCATACCATTGATTTTATTCCGGTAGTGCGAGACTTTCCGGATATGTTTCCTACATACCTACCGGGCATGCCACCTGACAGGGAATTTGAATTTTGGTATTGACTTGGTGCCGGGCACTCAGCCCATTTCTATCCCTCTGTATCGTATGGCACCAGAAGAGTTGAAGAAATTGAAAGAGCAGCTTCAGGAGCTTCTTGATAAGGGGTTCATTAGGCCTAGTATGTCGCCTTGGGGTGCACTGGTTCTGTTTGTGAAGAAGAAGGATGGTACTATGCAGATGTGCATTGACTATAGACAATTGAACAAAGTTACAATTAAGAACAAGTATCCTTTGCCGCGCATTGGTGACTTATTTGAGCAGCTTCAGGGATCTAGAGTGTTCTCTAAGAATGATTTGAGGTATGGGTATCACTAGCTAAAGATTCGGGACTCTGATATTTTGAAGACGACATTCAGGACCCTATATGGTCACTACGAGTTCCTTCCGATGTCTTTTGGGCTGACCAAAGCCCAGCAGCATTCATGCATCTGATGAACATTGTATTCCATCAATATTCCTGATTCATTTGTCATAGTATTTATTGATGATATCTTGGTGTACTCGTGTAGACAGGAGGAGCATGCACAACATCTGAGGATTGTATTACAGACGTTGAGGGAGGAGAAGCTTTATGCTAAGTTCTCCAAGTGTGAGTTTTGGCTCAATCGGTGGCGTCATTGTGGCATGTGGTGTCCAGCGAGGGGATCAAGGTAGATCTGAAGAAGATTGAGGCAGTTCAGAGTTGGCCTAGACCGTCTTCAGCTACTGAGATTCAAAGTTTTCTTGGCTTGGCCGGATATTATCACCACTTCGTGGAGAGTTTCTCATCCATTGTAGAGCCGTTGACCAGATTGACCTAGAAGGGTGCCCCATTCAAGTGGTCTGATGAGTGTGAGGAGAGCTTTCAGAAGCTCAAGACTGACTTAACCACAACTCCAGTTCTAGTTTCGCCTTCAGCATCGGGTTCTTATACAGTGTATTGTGATGCTTCTCGGATTGGTATTGGGTGTGTCTTGATGCAGGAGGGTAGAGTGATTGATTATGCTTCACACCAGTTGAAGTCTCATGAGAAAAACTAAATCGTTCATGATTTGGAATTGCACCCATCGTTCATGCGTTGAAGATTTGGAGGCATTATCTCTACGGTGTGTCTTGTGAGGTATTTATGGATCATCAGAGTCTGCAACAGTTGTTCAAGCAAAAGGATCTAAATTTGAGGCAGCGGATATGGTTGGAGCTATTAAAAGACTATGATATTATCATTTTATCATCCCGGAAAGGCCAATGTAGTGGTCGATACCTTGAGTAGGAAGGTGGTGAGTATGGGTAGCCTTGCATATATTCCGGTTGGTGAGAGACCGCTTCCATCAAAAGTTCAGGCCTTGGCAAATCAGTTTGTGAGGCTAGATGTTTCGGAGTTAAGTCGGGTTCTAGCTTGCTTGGTTTCTCGATCTTCTTTATATGATCGCATCATAAAACATCAGTATGAAGACCCCCATTTGCTTGTCCTTAAGGACACAGTTCAGTACGGTGATGTCAAGGAGGTTTCTATTGGAGATGATGAGGTGTTGCGGATACAGGGTCGAATTTGTGTGCGCAGTGTAGACGGATTACATGAGTTGATTCTTGAGGAAACCCACAATTCGCGGTATCCATTCATCCGAGTGACACGAAGATGTATTAGAACTTAAGGCAGTACTATTGGTGGAGGAGAATGAAGAAAGATATAGTGGAGTTTGTAGCTCGGTTCTTAAATTACCAGCAAGTGAAGTACGAGCATCAGAGACCAGGCAGTTTGCTTCAGAGGCTTGAGATTCCTGAGTGGAAATGGGATCGTGTCACCATGGACTTCGTAGTTAGGCTCCCACGCCGCAGAAGGTTTTATTGATTTATGATGAGATCGGGCTGCACGCTGCAGTATGTTTTATTGATTCATGATGGGATCGGACTGCACGACGCAGCATGCCATGTTAGCTTATATTTAGCGCTTGGACAGGATCCGCCCCTCCGGAGTCTGATATACCAGCAGTGAGCGTAGGTACCGTACAGTGCTGAGTGATTGAGAGTGAGGAGTGAGAAGTGTGAGACAGTGAGATTGAGTACTCTGAGGGTGTGAGTACATGAGTTTATCATTGTAATGCATTACATGTGACATGCACATTTGACATGTAGACATAGAGATGTAACATTCCTTATATCAGTCATACTTGGCATATTTTATCAGTGTTGAGCTTAAACTGTTAAACTTGAAAGTATGTCTACATTTCTGTACTGTGTACGAATTGATTATAGGATTTCATTGAGTTATTACTGTCATTTCCCTGTTATATATGTACTGTTATTATCTGGTTTTGGACTTTGTACCTTTCTGAGCTCGTCACTACTTTCAGCCCAAGGTTATTCATGTTACTTATTGAGTACATTAGGTCGGTTGTACCCATACTATACTCTGTACTTCGTGTGCAAATCCAGGTATATCTGGACCTGGTGGTTGCTAGACTTGGAGCAGTATCGGCTTGGAGACTATTAAGGTAGTTGATATGGCATCTGCAGACCTCGACTCTCCTTCTTTCCAGTTTATTTAGCACTATTTTATCTTTCCAAACAGTTGTATCAGAAGGTTTGACTGTGTTGACACTTAGTAGCTCATGTACTCGGTGACACTCGGATTTTGGGGGATTTTGTAGTTGAGTCACAGTTGTCTTACCAGTTATTTATGAGATTTTTCACTGTTAAACTTATTACATCATGCTTTCATTTTTAAATACGTAGTATTTTTGTGATTGTCGGCTTGCCTTGTACTGTGATAGGCGTCATCACGACATATTGAGATTTGGGTCGTGACAATCCTCTTCTAGTAACAAGAACTTTTCCTTGTTTTTTATTCTTTCCTTTGAATGACCAATGGTGACTGATCTGTGGGGCTCATCAAAAGAAGTTCCCACCTTAATACTCGTTGAGAGAGAGTCTCACACTTCTATGGTTTATAAGAAAATTCGGTATGTCTTTATTTTTAGTGTTACTGCTCTGTTAAATAGAGCTTACCGATAAAATAGGAAAATATTTTCGAGTAGGAAACCTAATAGAACAAAAAAACTAACATAATACTATAGCTGGAAATAAAAGTTAAAACAAAATAGCATAATTAATGTTGTTTCTGAATGGTTTCACGTTTTTTATATTATTTTCCAATAAAGGCATTTATAACATAGGCTAATCTCTGGCAATGACGACGCTAAATTTTGACGGGCGCAAAACATGAGTATAAATCAAATGCTTGCTAGTCAAATATAGCATAGGAAAATATCGTGTCCAAAGGGATTGATTTAAATAATGTTCGAATAATTATTGGCTTAACACTATTCAGGATGAATAACTCTTGAGATTGAGGTAGTTATAAACCACAAGTAAAAAACTAAAATTGTAAATAAGTAATATTGATTGCAAGAAAACTAAGAGTTGAGCATACTTATCAATGGGATAAATAAGAGCAATTGACGAAACAAGTGCAAGATTACTATCTCAGGATCTAATTCTTGATCTTAGTTCATTCTAAAATACTACTGATTCTCATGAATTCACTAGTTAATCAGAATAATTTCTCGAGTCCAGATTTTTTCGTCGAATAACTTCAACTCCAAGAGAAATAGAAAATATTAATTCAATATTACAATCCAAACACTCGTATTGAATTGATTAATGGTTGGTAAAATCTTACATCTTGAAGCCTCCAATGCTCTCTCAATCTTTTGTAGGTTAAAGATACTTGAAAAATCGTGTTTGTGATGTATTTATATTGTGTATCCCTGAATTAGGACCAAAATTCCCTTAATGAGATGAAGTACAAAGTCTGACAGCAAAAACACAATGTCGCGTAGCCCCAGGCTATACCATGTGCATCGTAGTAGGTTGTTTCTGCCAACTTCCAACTCTCTAAAGTTTTGCAATCTCTAATGACAATTTTCCCTACTGTATCGTGATAGGCTATTTCACTCTACCTCTCATTTGTTTTTCAATTTTCGTATGTGTAGTCGGTCCTCGAACTTCGGGTATGATCTCGAATAATGTTTTTAGGCTTCTACTCAGACTGCAACTCCATATTATCCGTTTTAGCTCCAAAAATACTCCATTGCACAAAATCAAGTCCTACACAATGAAAATCACGTAATAAGTACGAAATACTTGATGATGATGAGTTGTAGATGCTGCTGGATGTTCCTGCCAAAGGGTTTGATCACTATGTAAAAAGTATGTGGCAGCTATTGATGATGGAGAGACTGTTGCTATTGATGTGTGCTTGAAATTCTCTCAGAATTTCGAACTAGATACTACATAGGAAGTTTTTAACGTGAATATGACCTTACCACAGGTTGTTATTCTAGTTTGTTAACACGTGCATACTTCCTAGGTCAGAAAGAAAGCATGAGGCAACACTGTTGGATATGACAGTAATGGAGCTGTTGGATTTTAGAAGGCTCATCAACTTGTCTACAATGACGATAAAGCACATGGTAAAGGTTGCTGACACTGACAAGGCTAAACATCCCTTGCCTTTTAAATTTCTGCTGACAGGTTTGCTTGACAAGTTCAATATGGCCTTTCCTGATCTCAAGTATGGCAATCACAATGATGTATTGGACATTTTGACCCTCAAGTAATCTGGGTGCACAAAATTGAAGTCTAGGGAGGTGGTACTGCTACAGTACTTCCTGAGAGTAGCAGGCATGTTGAAGTATCAAAGAAATTTGAAATGATATTTGAGGAAAACAAAAGGCTAAAGGAGGATAGTGTTGATTTGAGAAAGGAAACTAAGGAGCTTAGAGAGGAGCTGAGAAAGGACAGTGTCACGACCCAATTCCTATCGTAGGCAATGATGGCACCCAACATTGCCATTATGCAAGCCAACAATAAATTAACATGTCTATAGATAGTTCATAACACATTTGGAACAAGTAATGAAATAAATAAGTGGAGTCCTTCCATTTTCATAGTAAGATACTGACATTATTCACAAGGTTTGAACATGATCAACACATAAAATTGAATGTCATAACTAAAATACTATCATAAACAATGGTCTAAAACTCCAAAACTCGGTGTCACAAATGCATGAGCATCTACTGGAATATAAAATACTACTACAACAATTGTCTGGAATAGGAAAAAGACATAATACAGTAAATGAATAGGAATGGACTCGATATGCTGCGGATCATAACATAGAAAGCAGTTCACCATAAATTATCCTCAGCAGCTACGCTTACGAGCCTATATGACTACCAAATGTACCCATATCGGTACATGTATAATTAATGCAGAAGTGTAGTATAAGTAGTAAATCAACGCGTACCCAGTAAGTATATAGTCTAACCTCGAAGAAGTAGTGGTGAGAGAACGACATCGATACTTACTAGTGGTACATTAATCAAAGTACAATAAAGGTAGACAGGTATAAAGCATAGCAAGTAGCAACGAAAATGATAAATATATATAACATGATTCTCAACAGCAGAATAAACACAAAATTATCAAATACCAAATACTACCTCGAATAGAATATATATGACCAAAATCAGGTGTTATATGATATTATCGAGGTTGTACGACCCGATCCATGAGTGTATCTCATAATACTAATGAGGGACGAACGGCTTGATCCATAAGTGTATCTCATAATTCTACCGAGGGACGAACGACTCGATCCATAAGTGTATCTCATAATCCTGCCAAGGCAAACAGCCTGATCACATAAGAGTAGTGCTGAGGTGATCAGCCCTATCCCATAAGAATAGTTTTACATAATTCTGCAGAGGCAAACGACCTGATTCCATAAAAGTTGTATTACATATCCTACCGAGGCGAACCGCCTGATCCCAACTCATGAATATACGTATGAGTTAAGAAATCATGAAACTTTCCTGATAAATAAGTACAACACAGGAGTAAATCCGTAAGAGAAGGTATAATTTTTGCGGCTAAGCAAGCAGCCTGCCAAGTTTCTAGAATAGCAAAGCTCGGTAAACTGTGCAAGTCTACTCTCAGGCTAAATCATGAATTAAAGCATTTAATCATGAAATATTAACTCAAGTAGGACAGTTAAAGCATGGTATAAGTCTAAGTCTACTCGGACGTATAAAAGAAATCTAGCATACGCACGGACGCTCTTCACCTCCTACGTACTTAGCTCCCATAACACATAGCATATAGCAAATAGAATACCTATGGGGATAAGTTTTCTATTACAAGATTGGGCAAGAGACTACTTACCTTGCTCCACAATCTGATAATCGGGTCCAACACATCTGTAACACCTCAAACCAATGCCAACCGATCTGAAACTAGCCAAAGAATATGCAAACTAATCAATACATACTCAAAACCCCGTAATTTAGTAATTAGGAACAATTCTCAACCCCTACAAGAAAAGTCAACAAAGTTCACCCCGTACCCACGCGACCAAATTCTGAAAATTCTCGAAAATTATTCATAATTTATATAGTCTATATCCATAAAATCATCCAATTTCGTCTATTAATTGACTCTTAATTTAGGGATTTACCATTTCTCAACCTTGGGCTCAAAACCCTAATTTCTACAACCTAAATACGGATAAAAATGATAACCAACAAAAATAGTCATGGGAAAATATCAAAATTAAGGTTATATACTTACCACCTTTTCTAAAACGAGAAAAACTCCGTGAAAAACACCTCTAACCGAGCTCTAGAACTCAAAATATGCTCAAAATACTAAAAGTGCGCGATCTGCCAATTTAACATACTGACCAGGTGATTTTTGTTCATCGCCTTCGCGGGACTCCTTCGCCTTTGTGAAGAGAAATTTTTCACGTTGACTGGTCAACCAAAATTCCTTCTTCGTGTTCGCGGAACCCTCTCGCAATCGGGAAGAACAAAAGTTCGCACCAGAAACCCGCAATCTTGTCCGACACTGAAATGAGCATAATTCTCTTATACGACCTCTGAATTTGACGATTTCATTTGCTATGGGTCTGAAATTATGACTAATAGTTTAATAAAAACACAATTTATATCTTACTTGCTCAATGTGGTAACTTTTATGCCCAAAGAAATGATGTCGAAGCACTAAATAAGAGCGTGACATAACCCAAGTCCATCCGAAACTCATCAGAATCTAACCAAAACTTGCAGACAAGTCTAAAATTATCATACAAACTTGTTAGAACTTTTAAATCTGAATCTGAGCTCGTTACGTCCAATATTTGACCGTGGTCAACTCAAATTCTTAAACTTAACTAGTACGAAATGCAAGTGTCTGAATCACTCTTAAACACCTCGGAATGGAACCAAATTTCACACACAAGTCCAATACGACAACAAAAAAATGCACAAAGTCTCGGAATACCAAACGGGATCCGATAACACCAAAGTCCGCTCCAAGTCAAACTTAGCAAATTCAAAAACTTTTAGAATACAAACTTTCGACAATAAGTGCTGAATCGCTCCCGAACTACCCAACACTCAATGCGAACATGTGTACAAGTCCGAAATTACCTTACGAACCTATAGAAACCTTCAAATCCTGATTCCGAGGTTGTTTACTTAGAAGTCCGAAATTATTCACCCCGTCTGTCTTGTCCTTAGATTTCGGTTTAGGTGTCTGGTCTAGTTGTCTCTTCTTTTCTTTATTCTTGGTTGTTAAGGTGCAGTGTCATTAAAACAATCTTATTTGTAATATTGCTTTTGATTGGGCCTTTCCTGCTTAATTGGCACTACCTTATAATAACTGTTTTTTGTTGAATCACTATGCTTCTGAGATGGTTAATATCCTTAGGTTGACGTTTGATGATCATGTTTTTCCTTCTGCTTGTATTGTAGGACAAGCAGCCAAGAGTTTTGCATTACTTGGGCTATCTACTTTGTCTCTAAGTTGTGCACTTTTGTGACAAGGGTGATTATTACATCTAAAAGGTTCCTTTCGAGTTGCCTAAAGTTGAACTTTACTTGTGTGTGTCTTATGTGTGCCTGTACATAAAATAACCCAAAATTATTATATAACCTGGTTCATGAGCATAATGTTTATCATCATCAAAAAAGGAGAATTTATTGAGATTTGTGTGTTTTGAAGATTGACAAAGTTTAGTAATGGATGTATGCTAATAACTAGGTTCTCTGGATTGAGTGTGAATGACTCCTTTGTGCCACTAGAATTTACTGTGATAAAAATTCCGGTACAAGTTATTTTAGGAGAAGAATATCTTTGATATATCTTCTCTACTGACTGGAATAATTAAGAAGATCTTTATAATTATGATAAGATCTAAAGTGCAATTGGTAGTGTATTTTTAGTGGAAAGGAGATCATACGAGATTGGATTCCTTCCTAATATAGGACTCCGAATTATTTGATTACCCTAACTGCCTGTGTACAAGTGTATTGGTATATATTATTTAGCTATTCCTTGCAGGAAAGGCATTCACATACACAGAAAGCTCGTACATCCAGTCAACAAGTAAATTCAAGCAAGTTCTCTTGAAGTGCTTAATCACTATTCGTTCTGAGAGTCTGTAAAGAACAAAGACTGAAGCACTTAGAGCCCGTTTGGATTAGCTGATTGTAAATAGCTGATAAACTTAAAGTGCCGAAAAGCTTTTTTAAGTGTTGAAGCTGATTTTTAAAATAAACATTTATGTGTTTGGATAGAAGTGATGAAACTGATAATAAGCAATTGATGTATTTGATAAGAAGTGCTGATAAGCTATTCTTTTGTTAAAATGACTAAAATACTCTTCGAACTTTTTTTCAAAAGATATAAATTAAAAAGTTTCTTTGTAAAAAAAAAAGAATTAACAGTGAATATGAAATGAAGAGAAAGCCAGAAAATCTATTTTGGAAAAAGTATTTTGTGAATTAAAAAATATTATTAAGGATAAACTAGTAAAAGTATTGGTCAAACTTAAAGTGCTTATAAGCTGAAAAGCCATAAGTTGGGAGTGACCAACTTATGACTTATGGCTGATTTTAGCTTATAAGCACTTCGGGTGTTCACCAAACGCGTAGATAAGCCAAAAGGTGCTTATAAGCCGGTTTGACCAGCTTATAAACTTAGCCAAACACCCTCTTAGACCTTTGCAGCTATTCGTACAACTTGAGTTCGTCCTAGTTCAACTGTATTAGGTTATTAGTTGTAATATTATTTTTTGAAAAGCACAATTATTAAACTCGTAGAACTTTCATATTTTCAAGTCAGAGGGACTTGAAAGTGTGTGACAATCGTAAGGTTGTTGGGGCAAAGGCTTAGGGTTAAGTCTTAGATTGCAAGTATCGTAATCTGAATATCTTTTCGTTCATTTATTTTAGTAGAGTTTGGAACTAAATCCTACTGGATAGATTTTAATTTTTATATCTTTTGAGTTGGATGATTTTTCACGTTAAGTCTTTGTATTCTTTATTTATCCGCACTTTAGTTTACTATTCTCAAACTACATAACGTAAAGGACCAGCGGCCTTAGTCAAACTCTAGGGAGCAATATAAATACCGGATCTAATTGAATTTATTATGGTTTGATTTTCTCTTTTCGATTTTTATTTATTCAATTCGATAATTTCGAAATTTATTCGGCTTTTATAAAGAATTGTAAACTCCTTTTTATCTCTAAGGGTCCAGTGGATGGCAGAACGAAAAAACCATTAAAAAATCTTCACCAATTTAGGAATACAGAACCAAAAATATAATAACAAAATATTTTTTATAAATTACATTTCAATGCATATTTTGAAGTTTGAACTATGAACATAACTTCAAAGAACACAAATCACCACAATCCTCCATTTCTCAAATTTGTGTAGACACTTCAATAGTATAGTATGAGCTATGATCATAATCAAATTGGGTAGAAATCAAACATCAAGCATCACTAAAATGTAATTGTAGCTTATGACCAAGTGATACTTTCCTTTCACCAAAACAAGAAAACAAATGCACTACTGCACTCAGTGCATACTATAGATAATTTGAACTTGATTGGTTAAAAGACCAAATTATATCAATATTTGTACGAAACCGACAAGCATCTCCTATGCCATCGCAGTACATTGCAAAATAAAGGAGTGAGGAAAGTCACTTCCGCAAGGTTCAAAATAGAGCTATTTTACGTAAACCATTCGTCTAAGCCTAAGGGTAAAGGCAATAAAACTGAATACCTTTTATATTATGTTATAATCTAATATACGTGTATTATGTATGTAAGTACGATATTCGATATTTTGATACTTCTTTTTAAATATCAAATACCGTACTAAATACCAAAAATTTTAAGAACTTAAACCAAATATCGTATCGAATAGTGAAATATCAAAATTTTCAATTCGCATCGCTAATTTGATATTCTACCAAATTAAACGCACCCCTAACACAAAAACATTTAAAGGAATTTGTGATAACCTTACAATTATACATAATTTCGCAAAAGCTTTTGATTTGGTGATAGCTAACTCGAGCTTCTCGAAGAAGGAGGAGCACTTGGTCACCTTCTAGAGTATGGTTGACAAGGCCCAAATTGACTACCTACTCTTTAGGAAGTGTGATAGAGGTTTATGCATGGGCTGCAAGGTTATCCCTAGTGAAAATCGCATAACCCAATATAGGCTCTTGGTAATGGACTTGGAGATTAAGAGGAAGAGAAAAAGGAGGGCTATGTATGGTCAACCAAAGATCAAGTGGGGAGCCTTCACTTAAGACTAATTTCAGGAGTTATGGGTGAAGTTTATGAAAATGGGCGCCTGGAGGAGTAGTGGGGACGTGAGTAATATATGGACAAGACAGTAAATTGTATTAGGGAAGCAGCCATAGAGGATTAGGGGTCTCGAAGGGTTACTCTGGTAGACACAGAAGGGACTGGTGGTAGAATAGAGAGGTCCAAGGGAAAGTGAAAACCAAAAAGGAGGCTTATTTGAAGCTAGTAGAGAGCAAATATAAGGAGAAGAAGAGAACGAATAGGAAGAGGTAAAAGACGGCAAAGAAAGAGGCAAAGTTGGTGTAACGACCCGGCCAGTCGTTTTGAGTATTACAACCCCGCTTTCCCATTTACTTCTCAAATTGTACTTTACAGTTGTTGTGTGAATTATCGGGATAAATGGTTCGGGTCATGTGAGGTTTTGGAATGAATTGGAACACTTAGTTCCAAGGTTTAAAGCTTAAGTTAAAATAGTGATCGGATGTCGACTTATGTGTAAATGGCCCCAGAATGGAATTTTGATGATTTCAATAGCTCCGTATAGTGATTTTGGGCTTAGGAGCGTATCCGAAAAATATTTTGGAGGTCCATAGTGGAATTAGGCTTGAATTGCCGAAAGTTAATTTTTTGGAAAGTTTGACCGGGGGTTGATTTTTTGATATCGGGGTCGGAATCTGATTCTGGAAATTGGAATAGGTCCATAATGTGAAACTTGACTTGTGTGCAAAATTTGAAGTCATTCCGGATTGATTTGATATGTTTCGGCACAAGATGTAGAATTTAAAAGTTCAAAGTTCGTTGATTTTGAATTGAGGTGTAATTCGTCTTTTCGATGTTGTTAGGTGTGATTTGAGACCTCGAGTAGGTCCGTTTTATATTATGGGACTTTTTGGAATATTCAGACGGGGTCCCGAAGTGCTCGGGGGAGTTTCAGATGGTTAACGGATCAAATTCGGACTTAGAAGAAAAACAAACTGAAGTTTCTGCCATCTGATGCAATCGTACCTGTGACAATACCATCGCAGGTGCGAGCTCGCAGAAGCGGGCCTGGCAAGCGCAGATGCGGGCAGAGGGCTATGAGACATTGGTCGCAGGTGCGAGGGAACATTTCTCACCTTCGTGAGCGCAGATGCGGAAGGATGCGCGCAGAAGCAAAAACTGGGCAGGTGAGTGAAGTCCGCAAATGCGATGTTTTGCTCGCATAAGCGGAGGCGCAGGTGCGCAAATATTTTCCGCAGATGCAGATTAACTGGACAGAACCCCTTAAGTTCGAGGGTTCGCGATTTTTCACCCATTTTTTAGATTTTGGAGCTCGGTTGAGGCGATTTGGGAGAGGAATGTTTCCACACAACTTGGGGTAAGTGTTCTTGACTCCCTTGTGATTATATTTCATGAATTAATCTTCATTTTTGGTGTAAGATTACCGAATCTTCAAGAGAAATAGAAGGAAATTTCTATAATGTCACAAAACAAATTTTTCAAGTTTGAATACCGATTTGGAGTCGGATTTGAGTGAAATTAGTATGGTTGAACTTGTAATTGAATGGGTTATCGTATTTTGTGTGTTTCGTCGGATTCCGAGATGTGGGCCCCACAGGTGATTTTTGGGGCGTAATTTCGAATTCTGTGGAAAATATTAGTATTTTGATATGGAATTAATTCTTATAAATTTTGTGGGCTGAATCAAATTAATTGTGACTAGATTCGAACCGTTCGGAAGTTGATACACGCATAATGGGATTTCTGGAGCATTGTTTAGGTTGCTCTGCATTGGATTTGGCTTGTTCGAGGTAAGTAACTCTTCTAATCTTGGAGCTGAGGGTAGAACCCTGATTATACGTGTTATATATTTTATATTGAGGTGACGCACATGCTAGGTGACGGGCGTGTGTGCGTGCACCGTGTGAACTGTGTAGTTATTTGAAATTGTCTGAAATCATGAAATCTCTACGTACTAGAGTTATCAAAATCTCTACATACTAGAGTTGTCCGTGCAGTAATTAGCGCTTGGGCTAAAGAAGCCCCTCCAGAGTCTGTACACCCACAGTGAGCGTGGTTGATTATATTGAGGGATGGATCTTCCCTGGACATGGATCTTGTCCGGAGCATTTATATACTTGGAGATGGATCTTCTCCATGGGGCCGGATTGGCCTTCCTCGGTACTGAGTGACTGATGGTCAGTGATGTATATATTCCGGGATGGATCTTCCCTGGACATGGATCTTGTCCGGAGCATTTATATACTTGGAGATGGATCTTCTCCATGGGGCCGGATTGGCCTTCCTCGGTACTGAGTGACTGATGGTCAGTGATGTATATATTCCGGGATGGATCTTCCCTGGACATGGATCTTGTCCGGAGCATTTATATACTTGGAGATGGATCTTCTCCATGGGGCCGGATTGGCCTTCCTCGGTACTGAGTGACTGATGGTCAGTGATGTATATATTCCGGGATGGATCTTCCCTGGGCCATATACAGTACCAAGTGGTTGAGCATGATGAGTGAAAAGTGTGAGACAGTGAGATTGAGTACTCTGAGAGTGTGAGTACATGATTCATTTCTGGGATACATTGCATTGACATGAACACGTGATATACATGCATCGAGATATATTTTCCTCATGTTGTACGGTATTACATCACTCATGATTTATCACACATGTTGAGAGATGGGCATAGTGATGCATTTGTTTTACACTGATTATCTGGAAATCAAATGAAATATTTTATTTATTATTATTTAAAGGATTTTTGGGGAAAAAATTATTGTTTTCAAACTTATTCATATTTTTGGTAACTTCTGTAAACGATTTGGGTTTCACTGATGTACTTGAAAAGGCAGAACTATTTTTGGAAATCATGATTTTACTGAGCATCTTATCCCTGAGATTACTTCTTGTATTATTTTGCCTTACGTTGTTATGAACTGTTGTTGGTACTTGGTGGCGGACCCGACCTTGGTAAAAGCTCGTCGCTACTTTTAACCTAAGGCTAGGTTTGTTACTTACTCAGTATATGGGGTCGGTTGTACTGATACTACACTTCTGCACATTACGTGCAGATGTTGGCTGTTGTTGTTGTTGTGCTCAATGGTAGCTGGATCTGAAGAGGTACCTGCGTTCCGGTTGCAGCTGCCTCTTGTTCATGGAAGCCGTAGATTCATAGAACTCTGTTTATGTACTTTTCAAACAGATGATGTATTTACTTCATACTAGCTTTGTATACTCTATTCTTAGAAGCTCATGATTTGTACTACCAGTTCTTGGGGAATGTATAAGATTAAGATTTTGTTTTCTTTACTTAAATTATTTTAATAATTGTTAATGGAATTGGATAATTGAATGTTGGCTTACCTAGCGGGTTGGGTTAGGTGTCATCACGACTAGTTGAATTTTAAGTCGTGACAGTTGGCGGTTACAGTAGCAAAGACAGCATTACTTTGATGCTGATATGAAGAACTTGGGGACAAAGGCGGAGACAAGAAGCTGTATAGGCTAGCCAAGGCGAGAGAGAGAAAAGCTCATGACTTGGACCAAGTGAACTGCATAAGAAATAAGAAAGGTAAAGTATTGATGGAAGAAGCCACATATTAGATAGAGATGGCAGACTCTATAAACTCTTGAATGAAGAGGGGGATAGGAATATATTCTGGGGGATTTAGAGTACTTCGAGAGTCGTCGAGATTTTGGATATTGTAGGTGTGTTGGGGCTATGCATAAGATAAGTAGAGGGATAGCGACAGGGTCAGACGAGATCCCTGTGAAATTTTGGAAGGACGGGGGCATGCCAGGCTTAGAGTGTCTTACTAGGTTATTTAATGTCATTTTTAGGACAACTAAAATGCCTAAAAAATAAAAATCGAATATTGACTTCGTTGTACAAAAACAAGGGTGATATTCAAAATTATAACAAAATAAAAGTATCAATTGCTAATCCACACTATGAATGTTTGGGAGAGGATAGTAGAGATTATGGTAAAGGGAAGTGTATCAAATTTTGAGAACCGATTCAGATTCAATGATGGGGTGATCGACTATAGAAGTCATTCATCTTGTAAGGCGATTGGTAGAGTAATATATGCAGAGGAAGAGTGACTTGCATATGGTGTTCATTGACCTAGAAAAATCTTATAACAATGTCTCAAGGGAGATTTTATGGAGATATTTGGAGGCTAAAAGTGTACATGTAGCATACACAAGGACAATTAAAGACATGTATGATATAGCTAAGACCCAGGTAAGGATAGTAGGAGGAGATTCGAGATATTTCTCAGTCGTGATGGTGTTGCACTAGGGATCAGTCCTTAGCCCATTGTTATTTGTCTTAGTGATAGATGAATTGAAGCGACATATTCAAGGGGAGGTGTCACAGTGCATGTTATCTACAGATTACATAGTACTGATTGACGAGACCGCACGACAGAGTTAATACTAGGTCGGAGGTTTGGAGACAGACCCTGGAGTCTAAGGGGTTCAGGCTGAGCATGACTAAAATAGAATACTTGGAGTGCAACTTAGGTGACATTACTCATGAGGCTGACATGAAAAATACACAAGTCATCTCTAAGAGAGGAAGTTTCAATTACTTTGGGTCAGTAATCCAAGGTAATGGAGAGATTGACGATGATTTCACACATCATATTGGAGTAGGATGGATGAAGTAGAGGCTTACATCAGGTGTCTTGCGTGATAAGAATGCGCCACCAAGACTTAAAGATAAGTTCTAGAAATAGTGGTTAGACCGACTATATTGTGCGAACCAGAGTATTGGCCAGTCAAAAATTTTCATGTCCAGAAGATGAAAGTAGCGGAAATGAGAATGTTGAGATAGATACGTAGGCACACTATGAGAGATAGGGTCAGAAATGAAGATATTCGGGACAAGGTAGGGTAGCCCCTCCCCCCCCCCCCCCCCCCCCCCCCTTCCTGGATAAAATGTGGGAAGCGAGGTTGAGATCGTTCAGGCATGTGAATAGGAAATGTACGGATTCTCCAATGAGGAGGTGTGAGAGGTTGCCAATGGTGGGTCTAAGGAGAGGTAGAGGTAGGCCAAAAAAGTATTGGCAATGTAATTAGGCAGGACATGACACATCTTCAGCTTACCGAGGACATGACTCTTGATAGGAGGGTGTGAAGGTCAACAATTAGGAAAGAAGGTTAGAAGGTAGTCGAGCATTGTTCCTTCCCATAGCTATTTTTTTGTATTATTCTAGTATTTCCTTATTTTAAGATTGTCTACTACTAGTTGATGTTGTTACTTCTTTAGTTATATTATTATTTTGTTGTTGGCACTGCTTCTTTTTTCTTGACTTCTTCATTACTGTATTTCCTTTTCTAAACTGTTATATTTATGTTTGTCTTGAGCCGAGAGTCTATCGGAAATAACATTTCTACCTGCACAAGGTAGGGGTAAGGTGTACATACTACCCTCCCAAGTCCCCACTCATGAGATAATACTAAAAATGTTGTTGTTGTGGTTGTTACAACTATACACAGATCTTTAGATGAAGATAGCAAAATTATAAGTTTTGCTAAAGATCCGGAAGCAAGTACAAATTTTTAAGAATGGTAATATTGGGTAAACCTCCATATCCTTACTTTTACTCAATTTTTAATGCATTAAGGGTTTTGACATGAGAGAAGAAGATGAAGAAAAGGATTGTGTTAATCAAGTAGTCAAACTGAACCCAAGGCTCCTTTGGAGGAGGAAGAGGAAGAGAGGAAATTTCTATGGAGGAAGAAGACAAGGAAGAGGCAGAGGATTTGGCTTCAAGCCAAGCAACCAAAATCAGAAATCATTTGGAGAGCTAACAATCAAACAATCAAATGGAACGACAATTACAAATCCCTTGCCAAATTTGTAGAAGGAAGAATCATACAGCCATGTCATGCTACTACAGATGGAATTACTTCTATTAAGCACAATAAAGCACCAACCACCACAACGATCAATGAAGGAGCAAATAGCAACTTGTATCACTATCAATTTCTCAGTGAGGAAATCTTGGACTTATAGGGTTTTGAGTGATTAGTGGCATTCTTCCATGAAGATATCACTTGAATGATGGAGCTTTATGTTTGGTCTTCTCTTAGAAATGCTCTATGTTATCCTTAAACATAGGACTCGATTCAAGCCTCTTAGCATGAAGCCGCCTCTGTTAGAGAGCTCGTAGGATTTAGCAAAGTAAGCATGAATATCTCTTTTTATCACAAAATGTGAATCCATATGATGTGCACCCTCCTCATCCCTGTCAAATCGTTTTGTTTAACTATATAGTTTTAGTTGTGGAACGAATGTTGCAAAAGAATAAATGGTACTACATAATTTTTTTTTATTTGAATTAATTAATAGAAGATCCAACTGTAAATTTATTTTTATCCAATTCATGTAAATATAATCTAGAATTTATTATGTCTTGTTTATAAAACAATGAAAAAATTTATAAAAATATGAAAAAATACTTTAACTAATAAGTAGAAAAAACTAGTTAAATACAAAATTGTTGTAACAAGTCATCCTCATAAAAAATTCTCATGACAATAGGAGCAAAATAGTAGGTTTAAGGGGAAAATTTATATTTAATGAAATATATATTTTAAAAAAAAAAAAAATTGAATGTTATTATAGCATGTAATTACGTGTTTTGTAAATTGGAGTGTACTAATCATCAGTTAACTATCTATCCCCACCCATCCCCACTAATAATCAAACACAAAGCTTGCAAGGTGGACAAAGGGGAAGACAATTAAAGAATTGGATATGAACACCCAACTCTATGTTTCTTTCTTACGGAGACTTGAATTCAGATCACAGCAAAAACAAAAACAAAAAGAAACACTAGAAGAAAATTGCTTTTCATTTGCTAAATTTTGGCAGACAAAATTTCCTAGCATATGAGTTGGTGGGAGGTAGCAAAACAGATAGTAAGAATTTTGAACAACGTAAACACTTCAAGATGCAAATAAATGAGCCTTTAATACCATACTAAATGGGCATTAAATATTGTTATGCCCTTTTTTTCTGATCAAGAAGATCATATCATTAAAAGCACACACTTCAGCTGAATATTCCTAACTTGTTAACATCAATGGGTTTCATCTCTGCAGTCAATGCACACTAGTATAAGATTCTATAACAAATCAAGCCGCCACTTGTCTCTACTATTACTCGACTCATATTTATGAGCAGCAGCAGATAAGATCTAGCTTTATGCCCTGCACCAACAAAGAACCAATTACTCTATGGCTAGTTATTATGGCTGGAAAAGAAAAGAACAAAAGAACATTTTAAAACAATTCAACTAAAGAAGGGAAATAAACGGAAAGGAGATTATTGGTTATTTTGATTTCCTTGTGAGCAATATCTGCAGTGTTGTAAACATAGGTTAAAAATAGCACACATACTTTTACGGACATACATGCAAGATCAATATTATATCAAGTAACAACAGATCCTTTTATATCATACCTAAAGTTAGAGCTGAATCCGCATAGTTGATAGATGATAATCCATTTTACGGACTGCTTGCCTGAGAATTTTTAGGACTAAAAGATGGACTAAATGACCAACCAGTTGCATCTAAAAGAATTGATCTCCTAAATAGTTTGCTTGACATTGAATGTCTCGCTCTTGTTTGATATGTTCATTCAGTTCTAAGATAAGTATAACAAGTATACCAAGTGGAAACTAGCTAGGGTAGGTGCAATGAATAAAAGTCAACAAAAGAAAAGACAACCAAAACGAGGATCAAGTGGTAGGTACAATGAATCATTCACAAATTGCAAAATAAATCTCAAGATAGGGTAAATTTCCTTATGAGTTGGTTTTAATATGACTCCCAGTCGGTATAGAGTATATTTCCCTCAATAAGGCTTCTAATAACAATGAAGACAACCTACTTCCCCCAAACAAACTACACCCCTGAAAATCATGTTACTAAGGTAATGATCGCTTAACCGCAAGGAAAGACCAACCTCCCCCCAAGGTATGAGAAATTATAATAACCTGACCGGTCGTTTTGAGTTCTAGCATTCCATTCTGTGATTTGAGACCTTGAGTAGCTTCATATAATGTATTATAACTTGCGAGTATGGTTAGTTTTGTTTTCCGAGAGGTTTGGGAGCGGTTTGGAAGAGTAATTTTTAATTTGGAAGCTTTAAGTTGGAAGAGTTGACCAAGATTTGACTTTTGAGTGAACGAGCTCGGATTGGTGATTTGAAGGTTCCAATAGGTTCCTATGATGATTTTGGTCTTGTACATATATTTGGTTCGGGCCTCAGGTGGCTTGGAAATGATTCTTACGCTTCTAGTTGAAAGTTGGAATTTACGAACTTAAGAGAATTTCACAATTTGGATTGATCTTTGATTCTTGGTTTTGATGTTGTTATTCGTGTTTTGAGTACTTTGGACAAGTTCGTGGAAGGTATACAGATTAGTTAATGAGATTGGACGGGGTCCCAATGGGCTCGGCTGAATTTCGGGATGGTTTCGGATCATTTTGAGCCATTTTGGTATTGTTGGTTTCTAGTGTCAGTGAAGTGAATCATGATCGTAAGGCTTGTGCCATGATCTCGTAGAAGGAACTTGGAAGGCGAAGTTTTGTTCTTCGCGGTCACGAGGAGGAGGACCGCGATCACAAAGTGTTGGCTGGTACAGCATCGCAGTCACATGGGTTTGTCCTCGTTCGCGTAGAGGAGCTGGGCCGGGGGAGGTTAAGTGCACCATAGTCGCGAGGGTTTGACTGCAATCGTGTAGGGGGGCCTGGCTGATCATCGCGATCGCTTGAGGAGCATATGCGATCGCATAGAAGGAAATTTGGCCTAGATCAGTTTGTGCATCGCGATCGCATGAATAACAGTCGTGATCGCGAAGAAGGAATTACTGTCAGGGGTATTTTATGTCCAGAATTTCGAAAATTGCTCATTTTTCACTATTTTAAGTTTTGGAGCACGAGAAAATGCGATTTTTTGGATATGGATTTCACCCATATCTTGAGGGTAAGTAATTTCTACTTGATTTTGATCATATATCTTGATTTTTCATGGATTTCTATACCTAAAACATAAAATTTCAAAGTGTAATTTTGGATTTTCTTTTCTACAACTTAAGAGAATTTTGAGGTTTTGAACATCGATTTGGACAATGGATTTGAAAAATAATCACATATTTGGACTCATGGGGTTATGGGTCATTGAGATTTGGTCTTGGTTTCGGGTTTTGACAATGTGGGCCCTTGTTGACTTTTGTTGACTTTTGGGGATTTTGAGTGAAGCTTTATTGATAGAGATTGCTTCTTTTAGCATTATTTGACTTTCCTGAATGATATTTGGTTAGGTTTTGGGCAATTGGAGGTCAAGAACAAAGGAAAGATGCGATATGAGTTGAAGTCTAGCCCGGATAAGGAAAGTATCTTGTTAAGCCTCGATTGAGGGAATATTTTTCTAAAAATAGAATTATTTGCTACGTGTTATGTGTTTTTAGGGTGACATATATGCGAGGTTCTTTATGCCTAGATCGGATGTGTATTCTTCTTGACTTATGCTCTATTTGATTTTACGACTACGTGGGCATAGTCATTCATGCTAGAGATCATGTTTTAACTTATGAAATTTTATTTGAGCCCGATGGACTATTTTTGAGATTGTTGATATACTTGATATGCGTCGTGGTCACATGTTATATTATAAACGTGCATCCATACTTGTTATTCTTGTGATATACCTTAACTGTTGTATGACGACTTGAGTTTCCATATTCATGTTAGAGATTATATTTAGGCTTTTGATCTTAATTGGACATAATGATTATTTGGAGGATGGATTATAGGTTGGGGGCGTAGTCATACGATACACATAGGCACACTTCATGCCTAGAGATCATCTCTTGTACTCATGCATACATTCCTGCATAGTTATTTCTCTGCACATGTGCATCGTACATGCTTATCTCCTATTCATATGCATACATCTCTATATGTGGTTCTCTCATATGAACTGAGATTATGGCATATGAGTTGTCCGTGTAGTTGAGATGATTATGGCACGAGGTTTCTGACGTGCGATTATTTTAGTATTGATATTGAGTATGACACGTGAGTTGACCATGCAAATTGGTATATTTAAGGCATATGAGTTGTCTGTGCGAGTGATATTATTATTGGCATGTGAGTTGTCTATGTAGCACGTGAGTTGTCCATGCAGCGCTTGGATATGAATTTGTCTCTCCGGAGCCAGGTGATCACCCATTGTACCTTGGGCCCTATGAGCACAATGTGTGTATTGGTATTGATTATGTGGAAAGGATTGAGTCTTCAGCATGTATTGACATCCTACACTTGTGTAGAAACATTCATACATAAATTGACATATGTACATTCATGCATTTTTCATATGCATGGAACTTGTTAGCGGATTGTTGAACACTTGGAGAGTGTCAGATTTGATGTATATATAGTCTTTATCATGCATTGACACGTAGACTCATGTTGGATCATATAAATGCTATCGAAAAATTTCCGAGAAAATGGATCTTTATCATGCATAGTCCCTTTGCGATCATGTAAAAGTACTTGAGTTAAGTTATTTAGTGTACATTTCCTTGATATGCAGATTTGGTGCATTTGTACATGCTTTGATCTGGTTACTTGAAAAGCATGCTTATTACTTTCTTCTTGAATTGTGCACCTTATTGCTGATATCCGATGTTATTTGGCTATTTCTTGGATATTTCTCTATTATTGTATACTTATGAGTTGCACAGGTTATATAAAGTGAGTATCTTTTGACTAAACCACGTCACTACTTCGTTGAAGTTAGTTTTGATACTTACAGAGTACAGGTCGATTGTACTCATACTATACTTTTGCACCTTGCGTGCAGATTTTGGAGCTAAGCTGTTGTGGAAGACGAAGGCTAGCATTTAAGATGTACCAGCGTTCCAGTTGCAAGCTACTATTTTGTTCATGGTAGTTTGGGACTTGTATTTCTGTTTATCTATATTCCAAATGTAAGTTTCTTCATATTAGTTTTGTACTCCTATTCTTAGTCGCTCATGACTTGTATTGTCAGTCCTTGGGATAGTTGTATTGATTTTCGCATTTTTATTCCATTATTTATTTGATGATTTCAGTTCAACCTGTGAGATATGTTGGTAGGCTTACCTAGCGGGTTGAGTTAGGTGTCATCACGACTTGGTGAGATTTGGGTCGTGACAGAAATAGTTATCAACATTTTCCAAACTTAAGCTCTTGGCACTGCTGCAATTGGTTTAGGCTTGGATGTGAGTCATGTGACTGATGTTAACTAATTTACAACAAGCCTTGATACGTTAAGACATGTGTGAGAATGCACGGGAGAAAATATTATTAATTAATTAAAGTGTTGTACAACGCCCTATTTATATACAGTGATTACATAAAATAGATATCTACTTCCCGATGTGGGACACTATACATGACTAACTACTTAACACTCCCCCTCAAGCCGGTGCATATAAATCATATGTATCGAGCATGTTACAGATGTAACTAATACAACCAGTAAGAAACTTAGTGAAAATATATGCTAGCTGATCATTCGACTTCACAAACTTTGTAACAATATCTCCTGAAAGTATCTTTTCTCTGACAAAGTGACAGTCGATCTCAATGTGTTTAGTCCTCTCATGGAACACCGGATTTGACGTAATATGAAGAGCAGCTTGATTATCACACACCAGTTCCATCTTGCTGATTTCTCCGAACTTCAACTCCTTGAGCAACTGCTTGACCCAAACTACCTCATACGTTGCCATAGTCATGGCCGGATATTCGGCTTCGGCGCTAGATCGAGCAACTACATTTTGTTTCTTGCTCTTCCAAGAGACCAAATTACCTCCTACTAGAACACAATATCCAGACGTAGAATGTCTATTAGAAGGTGATCATTCCCAATCAGCATCTGTGTACCAACAATCTGCTCAGGGCCTCGATCCTCGAATAGTAATCCTTTGCCTGGAGCTGGCTTTATATACCGAAGAATGCGAACAACTTAATCCCAGTGACTATCACATGAAGAATCCATAAACTGACTTACAACACTCACCGGAAAAGAAATGTCAGGTCTAGTCACTGTGAGGTAATTCAATTGCCAATCAACCTCCTATATCTCGTAGGATCTCTAAGAGGCACTCCCCGTCCAGGCAGAAGCTTAGCATTCGGATCCATAAAAGTCTCAACCGGTCTGCAGCCCATCATTCCAGTCTTCTCAAGAATGTCTAAGGCATACTTCCGCTGTGAAATAACAATACCTGAGCTAGACCGAGCGACCTCAATACCTAGAAAATACTTCAATCTGCCCAGATCCTTAGTTTGGAAGTGCTGAAAGAGATGTTGCTTCAGATTAGTAATACCATCCTGATCATTGCCAGTAATAACAATATCATCAACATAAACTACCAGATAAATACACAGATTAGGAGCATAATGCCGATAAAACACAGAGTGATCAGCTTCACTACGAGTCATGCCGAACTCCTGAATAACTGTGATGAACTTACCAAACCAAGCTCGAGGGGACTGTTTCAAACCATATAGTGACCTCCGCAATCGGCATACAAGACCATTAGACTCCCCCTGAGCAACAAAACCAGGTGGTTGCTCCATATAAACTTCTTCCTTAAGATCACCGTGGAGAAAAGTATTCTTAATGTCTAACTGATAAAGAGGCCAATGACGTACATCAGCCATGGACGACGAATAGATGCTACTTTAGCCACGAGAGAGAAAGTGTCACTATAATCAAGCCCAAAAATTTGAGTGTATCTTTTTGCAACAAGACGAGACTTAAGTCAATCAACCTGGCCATCCGGGCCGACTTTGACTGCATAAACCCAACGACAACCAACAGTAGACTTACCTGAAGGAAGAGGAACAAGCTCCCAAGTGCCACTCGCATGTAAAGCAGACATCTCGTCAATCATAGCCTATCGCCATCCTGGATGAGATAGTGTCTCACTTGTAGATTTAGGGATAGAAACAATTGACAAAGATGATATAAAAGCATAATGAAGTGATAACAGACAATGATAACTTAAACCGACATAATGGGGATTAGGATTAAGTGTGGATCGTACACCTTTGCGGAGTGCAATTGGTTGACTAAGAAGAGACAAGTCCGGAGTAGGTGCATAATCTGATGCAGGACGTGAATCACCTGGTCTGATGCTGGACGTGAACGACGATGATAAGTCAAGAGTGGTGGAGCTGCAGAAGGTTGAACTGGACTAGGTGGTGGAACTGGAGCTATAGGTGGTGGAACTGGAGCTATAGGTGATGGAGCTACAACTGGAGCTGTAAGTGGTGGAGCTGGATTGTAGAGGAAGATAAATGGGAGATAGTGACTGAATCTCTAAAAGATAAAACTGGTAGCACCTCAGAAATATCTAAATGATCACCTCGACATGTGAAGTATGATTGAGTTTCAAAGAAGGTAACATCAGGCATTAGCGGACATAAGGTACTGCTGGAGGTCAGGAGAATAGCATCGATACCTCTTTTGCGTTCTCGAGTAACCCAGAAATACACACTTTAGAGAACGAGGAGCTAACTTATCTTTTCCTGGAGTAAGGTTATGAACAAAACACGTGCTTCCAAAGACTCGGGGTGGTAGAGAGAACAAAGGTAAGTGGGGAAACAGGACAGAGAATGGAACTTGATTTTGGATAGCTGAAGATGGCATACGATTAATAAGATAGCAAGATGTAAGAACTGCATCCCCCCAAAAACGCAACGGAACATGAGATTGTATGAGTAGGGTACGAGCAGTTTCAATAAGATGTCTATTCTTTCTTTCAGCTACCTCATTTTATTGAGATGTGTACGGACAAGATGTTTGATGAATAATAAATCCCATAAGAGTTCATAAACTGCTGAAATGGAGAAGACAAATACTCTAGGGCATTATCACTACGAAATGTGCAGATAGAAACCCCAAATTGATTTTGAATTTCAGCGTGGAACATTTGAAAAATAGAAAACTACTCAGATCGATTTTTCATCAAAAATATCCAAGTGCACCTGGAATAATCATCAATGAAACTGACAAAGTAGCGGAATCCCAAGGTAGAACTGACCCGACTAGGACCCCAAACATCCGAATAGACTAAAGTAAAAGGTGACTCCGAGAGAAATGGGAGCGGGTATGGTTACCGAGCTGACATGACTCGCACTCTAGAGTGGACAAGTGAGATAAATCAGGTACCATTTTCTGAAGTTTTGACAAATTGGGATGTCCCAATCGTTTATGTAATAAATCTGGTGAATCGTTAACAGGACAAGTTGTTGAATGAAGACAAGATGTGAGTCCATATGATTTTGCAAGGATAAGGTAATAAAATCCATCTGATTCACGCCCGGTACCAATGATCTGTCCTGTACTGCGTTCCTGTATAAAAACAAGGTCATCAAGAAATAAAACAGAGCAGTTAAGTGATTTGGCTAAGAGACTAACGGCTATGAGATTAAAAGGACTACCGGAAACATAAAGAACCGAATCTAAAGGTAAGGAAGGAAGTGGACTTGCTTGACCTATTCCAGTTGCCATGGTTTGAGACCCGTTGGCCATTGTGACTGTTGGGAGAGATTGAGAACATGAAATAGTAGTGAAAAGAGATTTGTTACCAGAAATATGATCAGATGACCCAAGACTTAGAGGTTGAAGATTGGGAGACACAAGTCACGCTACTATCTGTTTGAACAACGGAAGCTATCCCTGAAGATGTCTGTTTACATGCTTTGTACTGAAGGAACTCAATATAATCCGGTAAAGAAACCATCTGGATTGGATTCAATACATTGGATCCAACGGACTGTGAGTTAAAGGCTTCTGATATGAATGCCATTATAATATTGTGCCGGAAAAAACAAAAAAAAATTGGGAATTACTGTTCTACCCGGAAAACTCACTGTTCACTCCGGAAAAATTACTAGTCACCGGAAAAATCTCAAAGCGCTCGAAATAAAAAGAAAACAGTATGGGCCTGGTAGGAATTACTAGGCGATAAGGCTGCCCTGAAGAAACTTTTCCAAAAAATGGCCGGAACACTGTTCACGTGCCGGCGCGTGGGTCTGACGTGCCACCGGCATCAGAAGCTCTAGAGGCGCGTGAGAGCGCGTGGACGGGGTTCTGCCAGTGTGATTTTTTGGGGTTTGGTCGCCTGAGAAATCCGCACCTGCTGGCGGTGTTATTTTTCGTAAAAACCCTACCGGAGAAGGGATTTCGTAAAAAAACAGCCTGAAAGTCACCGGAAAAAAGGAACGCTGACTGTCCTGGACTCGCTGGTAACTGCACAGCGGGGATTTCTCATTAGTTGCTATGATACCATGTGAGAATGCACGGGAGAAAATATTATTAATTAATTAAAGTGTTGTACAACGCCCTATTTATATACAGTGATTACATAATAATAGGTATCTGCTTCCCGATGTGAGACACTATATACATGACTAACTACGTAACAATATGAACATGTGGACCAACCGAACTACTGATAGACCACGCATCATTGACATGGCATCTGGTGAGTCTGCCATTACTGAAGTGGGAAAAAAAGTCTCAAGCTTTCTCATCAACACCTATAGGCTGTCTAGTCAAGTGATCATGGACGCATTGACCCTTACAACATAATCCAACAGAAGAGCCCCCAGCTAAATAGTTAGAACCACCAACTAAAGTTTTCGAAGTAATCATGGGACTCGAGTGTCTGAATCCTGTGTTTTTTGGAACCGAAAACATCAAACCTTTAATTTATTGCGACAAAGAGTATTAAAAAGTCAAACCTCTTGTCTCATTACCCACCAAGGTCCAAAAACATCTTCCCACGTGAATGAGAAAGAAGTAAATACTTTCACATGATAACAGTTAAAGGGCCATGGTATTCAAATTTCCTAGAGGCTCACCCTTATAACAATAATCTGAATAATATTTCCATGACACTAACATTCTTGGAAACGTTTCTGCAAAATATGATTATTACGAACAAGGTACACATTGGTAATGCATATTGGATTAAACCAATTCACAGTTCAGGCGATCTGCATCTTCCAATAATGCATCCATAGTCCATAGACAAGATGCAAATCTATCTTCCCTAAAGGAAATAGCAAAAATAAGGCATGTGGAAATTTTGTCAGAGGAACCAGACCATAAAATTATTTAGAGCAATTAGCTAAGGCGCTAGAATGTAAATATTCAGTTGATGACAACTACATTTCCATGTCCTTAATTAACATATACACAAATATAAAATGAAAAAGTAACAAGGTGAAAAACACATACCTAAATCTAATACCGCAATTTCATCTTGTTGGAAGGAGTATGGCCTAGTCTTTTTCGTGCGGAGGAATGAGTTCATCTTCTCAACAGCAACAACTAAATCCTATATAAGTATTTCAGCACTTTAGTGAGAGGGTGGGAGCCATAGAACATGAATACACTAGAACAAGAAAGATAAAACAGCACAAGGAAAATTTAAAAAAAGGAAGAAAAGCATTACAACGATCCAAAAAGCAATTTTGCCGGTCAAGGCGAAAATAAGTATAGCTACTTACAAATAAGCATCTTCTACAAGGCTTAGAGCATAGGGTAATCGCTGAAAGTAGGGTTTTCCTTCTGTATGTCTAGAAAATGGAAGGGCATTACTCCAAATGGAGTATCATGGATTATCCTGAATTTCATAAAGAGTATAGTTCTAATAGCTAAGAAACACGATGTAAATACAATGCAAGAAAAAAGTCTAATGGCAAGCAGTGACATTAGTATAAATACAGTATCTAATATTTAACTCAACTGGCCCATTACTTGACTCTACTCTAACATGCCCACACACAAATACACACGTGCACACATACAACATGAGAAAAAATGTAGGCTTGATGTGTTGGTGTAATTTATATTAAGCCTAGACCGCTTTGGAAACAAGAGGAGTTAAAAACTTGTGCTTACGCTAACAAGTGAATCATGCCTCAACTTCGAAGAAACATAGTACTTAATATAAAAAGAATTTGGTTAAAATTTTAAAACAAAACTGTAGATCTTGAAGCCTAGTTTCCTACAGTTCAAACGGTTAGTTATTTGGAGTCTCCTACGCAAAAGTAAGGCCATGTTACCAAAACTTCACAAGCTGACAAAATTCAGCATGATACACTAGGTTTGGGAAAATGTCATTAGATCACAGGTTCATTTGAGATGTTCTTGTGAGAAATGAAACAAGGAAAAGGAGATTGATAGAAAAACATTTCTTGACTATTCTCCCAAGCTATTTGGTGTTAATCGAACATGCACTTATTCTAAACTAGGAAAGGAATCAAGGCTACATAATTACAAATACGCAATATCTCCCTTATTGATTTTAACTAATATACACAATATTCTTAAACTCCCCTTCAAGCTAGTGCATATAAGTCATATGTACCAAGCTTGTTATAAATGAAACTAAATTGAGTACCAATAAAGGACTTAGAGAAAATATCTGCAAACTGATCATTTGACTCCACAAACTTTGTGACAATATCTCATGAGAGTATCTTTTTTTCAAGTGGACGTATGAAACGCCTGATTCGATGCAATACGAAGAGCATCTTGATCATCACACGCAAATTTCATCGCGTGTTTGAGTAGTTGTTCGATCAAAACTAGTTCACAAGTTGCCAGAGCCATCACACGACTTACTGCTTCTACACTAGATCGACAACTACATTTTGTTTCTTACTTTTCATAAGACACTGAATTACCCCCAACGAGAATACAATATCTAGAGGTAGACCGTTCATCGGAACTTGTCTATCCAAATCTGCATATGTGTATTCGACAAACTGCTCATAGCCTCGATCCTCAAAAAGTAATCCTTTTTCCTATGGCTAATTTTACTTGTCGAAGAATGCGAACAACTGCATCCCAACGATTATCACATATAGAGTCCATAAACTAGCATAAAATATTCACTGGAAAAGCAATATCAGGCCGTGTCACGGTGAGACAATACAACTTACCCACCAACTGTCTATGCTTCCAGGATCACTAAGGGGCTCCCTGAACCGGTAAATTTCGCATTCAAATCTATGTTAGTATCAATGGGTCTACCACCTGGCATTCATATTTCCTCAAAAATGTCTAAAGCATACTTTATGCTATGAGATGAGAATTCCTAATTTAGACTACCTCAATGCTTAGGAAATACTCCAATCTGTCTAGATCCTTAGTCCGGAAGTATTCAAAAAGATGCTGCTATAATTTAGTTATACCATCTTGACCATTGTCCGTGATAACTATATCATCAATATAAACTACAAATAATAAACTAATCTGGAGTAATAAGTCGACACAATATAGAATGATCAGGCTCACTATTGAGTCAGACCATACTTCTGAATAATTGTGTTGAACTTACCAAACAATGTTCGAGGAGACTGTTTCAAACCATATAAGGACTAACGCAATCAACACACAAGACTACTAGACTCCCGCTGAGCAACGAAATCATGTGGTTGCTCCATATACACTTCATCCTCAAAATCACCATGGAGAAAAGTATTATGTGACCAACTGATAAAGAACCCAATGGCAAACAGCAAGCATGGATAGAAAAAGGCGAACATATGCAATTTTATCCACAGGAGAGAATGTATCTGTGAGAAGGCACGGGAGAAAATATATTGTTAATATTGGATGAACAATACAATACAAGAGGTTTNATGAACTAAGGAGAAGACAGACTCTGCATGACTCTCAACACTACGTGAAAAGGAGGCTCGGGTAGGTTTCCCAAGTTGACACGACTCACAATCTAATGTAGACAAACTAGATAAACTAGGCACCATCTTCTGAAGTTTGGATAAACTCGGATGTCCTAAACGTCTGTGGATTAGATCTGGAGGATCTGTAACTAGACATGTTGTGGAAGGACTGAGTGAGTTAAGGTAGTAAAGGCCTTCTGATTCACGTCCTGTACCAATTGTCTGTCCCGTACTGCGGTCCTGCATAATAAAAGAATCGTCAATAAAATATATACCACAATGGAGGGCACGAGTCAAACGACTAACAGATGCAAGACTAAAATGAGAGACAGGGATATAAAGAACAGAATCTAGGGTGATAGAAGACAAAGGATTAGCTTGTCCAACTCCTTTTGCCTTAGTTTGACATCTATTGGCTAAAGTAACAGTGGGAAGAGACTGTGAATGTATAATATTTGACAAAAGTGATATATTACCAGAGATGTGATCAGAAGCGCCTGAGTCCATGACCCATGGGCCAAGAGTGCTAGACTGGGAAACACAAACAAAAGAATTACCAGTAACAGAAGTATCAGTCTGGGCAACTGAGGCTACTTGTGGAGATGTCTGCTCNTCATGACCTCGATCCTCAAAGAGTAACCCTTTGCCTGGAGCCGATTTTATATATCGAATAATGCTGACAATTGCATTCCAATGACTATTACAGAGAAAATTCATAAACTGACTTACAACACTGACAGAATAAGAAATGTCGGGTCTAGTCACTGTGAGATAATTTAATTTTCCAACCAGCCGCCTATAGCTTGCAGGATCGCTAAGCGGATAAGTCAGGTGCAGGACGAGAACCAGTTAGGCCTGAAGGAGGACGCAAACGACGATGATAAGTCAAGAGTGGTGTTCCTGTGGCTGGGGAACTAGGGGGAATAACACTAGACTCCTCAACGGTTGGTATGGATGAAACCTCTATGGTCGAAGGTGGAGGAGGAGCTATAGGAAACTCCTCAAAGGTCGGTATAGG
>AWOL01S0006401.1:0-41622 GCA_000715115.1 Nicotiana otophora | reverse complement strand
GGGGGGGAGGAGTCATTGTTGGTGGTGATTGTGGGTAGTAACTAGTGGTGATGGTGGCTCACAATAATAGTTAACTATGGTGGTAGTTGATGGTAGCAGCTAATAGTTATGGTGGATGATAGTAATAGCTAACGGTGATGGTGAATGATAGTCATGGTTGGCATTATATAGTGGTGGTTGGTGGTGGTTTGGCGTTATATAGTGGTAGTTGATGGTGGTGATAGTTGATAGTAATTGGTGGTTGAGTGATAATGGTGATTGGTGATGATGATTAAAATGGTGGCTAGTGGTGGTGCATGTTGGCTGTGGTGATTGGCGGTGATTAGGAGTGATAGTTATTGTGATTGAGGATGGTGGTTGTGGATGGTGGATGGTGGTAGTTGATAATGGTGTAATAGTGGCAATTGCGGTGAAAGTAGATGATAGTATCTTAATAATATTAATACTTTATTATAGGTCTTAATCGCTCAGATCTATTCAAACCCATTTGTGAAATAAGAAAAACATACGCACTTAACGATTGAGATGTGATGACTAAGATTTAGACCAAAAAAATAAATACATTTAATGACTAAAATCTAAATAATTAAAATTTAGAAATTTATTAAGTGCAAACAAATAAATCTTGAATGAATTATCGAATCTCAAATTTTACCCAAACATAAATAATATGCTTATTATGGAGTTCAAACCCAAAAATGGCTATTTATATGGGGTGGGATGGATGGTCATTGAATTTCATTAATTTATTATTAAAATAACAATAAGCACATATGGTAAAGTCAATATAGAAGTTAATGCTACAATAATGTATGTCGTTACAACAACAATAAATAATACTATGGTAAAGTCAATATGGAAGGTAACAATATAATGATATATGTTGTTGGAATTCAAACGATAAATTTATTTATGATAACACTATTTTTTGTCATTTAAAATCCTTTTTAAATTCCTCCATACCACTTTTTCTTGAAACAAAACTAGTTTTTTCATCACCCCCCCCCCCTCCCCCCCACAAACCCTTATTACTTTTGAAGCACCACTAAATATTTTGCAAATAATAGATAGTACTTATAAATTGGTGAATTTGTCGATATGTCAATAGTCTTTTTGACAACTGATCATGTAATGTTAAGCCTTTTTATTGTGAAGTTCTCAAAAATCGTCAAAAGATATTGGCTCCAAAACATGGGAGAAATATTTTGACGAAGAAGACGTTGATAACAGTTTCACCCAAAAACGTAAATTTTTGTTCAAATAATTAATTTCAGTTAAATATAGGTTAATCTTAGTTAAGAATAATATCCACAGATCTTGTAAATAAGAGAAGGTAGTTGAATGGCGTTTATGAGGACAATAATGATTCTATGTAATAAATGCCTTTTACTATCAAGAACATCAGCAGTATGTATGATATTCAATAAATGATAATATAATTGCATTCATGTAATTAAGAGGAATAATTTAATCAGCAAGAGATGGAACAAAAGAACCTTCCACCTCACAATGATTGAACGATAGATCCTCAAACGATTGAGGATTCCTCGGATCTGACGAGAATCTTAATAAAAAGTAAAGTCTTGTATTGAGTGAAGAATGAATCTTTTTCAAAGTGTTGTTCTTACAATTGAGTCTCACGCGCCTCAGTTCTCTCTCTTTTTTCTATTTATATTAGGCATATCCCTAGTAAACCCTAATAGTACATGTAAAGAGAATATCCACAAAAATATTCTATTTAACACCCTATTTCGAAAACTAGCTGTTGCAGCTTCATCGACGATGCTCGACCTCGACCTCGACCATGATTGGCACCTCGACCACGACTCATGTCGACTCTTCGGCTATGAGCTTTACTACTTCCTGATCCATCTCGACTAACGGCGGCTCAAGAACCCTTTCCTTAGTATTATCTTATTTCAAATATTCTAGAGCGGATTTTGACTCATACAGTTAGTCCCTCCGCTCATTGAGGCTGGCCTCAGGCGGGTTTGATGAGCGGATTATGTTCATTGCAGTTGGAACGTTTGTACGAGCTGATTGATTCGCGATGATTGAGGTAAACTGGCAACGCGGTTGTTCGTGAGCCGCAAATTTTGGGGCTATGCTGTCCATGAATCCAAATGACGTCACGACCTTACACGTCAACATGATGCATATTCCCGATGCGTCGCTTCGTTTTGTGTGGGACTCCTGATTGGTCCTGCCACTTCGATTCCGATGCCAGGCAATGATGAGGCAATTTTTTGGTTCTGACACCCGAATTTCTATAAATAGGGATGTGAGGATGCAATCTCGAATTTTACAGACTTCCTGCATTGAAACCATATATCCTCTTCTTCTTTTTCCATTGCTGCGCATCTTTCCCCTTCACTACCGTGATCTTTATAGTTTTTAATCCTCTATTATTTACTACCTTCCCTTAATTCGCCGAAAACATGTCTAATGTACCTTCTGAGTCCAGCGAGGGAAGCGACGCTATCCCGTTAGTGATGGTGTTTCCCCCTCATGCGGAGGACGCTTCTGCGGCCACCTAGGACGGAAGCTTCCTAACGGTGGAGGAGATAGTTCCCCGTAATCCTGATATCAGGTCTGACTTCTCAAAACTGCCTGAAGCCGCCCCCGAAACTTTTAAATCGGTGATGACGAAGGCTGATTTGATGGATCTTAAGGCGAAATACGATCTCCCTAACCATGTCGAGATGATCCCTGCCGAGTGGGATGCGGTGCAGGTACACTGCCCTGGGTACTGCGCCTTCTACGCCTACCCATTCCACGTCGGTTACACTCCTCTTCCGTTGGCGGAGGAGTTTTGTCGCTATTACAGTGTTTTTCCAGCTCAGCTTGCGTCGTACATTTACAAACTCTTGAGGATGCTCACCAAGTTTGCGGAGCTGGCCCGGGTCGAATTCTCACTCCGACATTTGACGCACCTATTCGCTCCCAGCTTTTACAGGGGGATGTTGTTGAATCTCCGCCACCAAGGAGGCAAGTGCTTGGTGGTGAAGATGGATGATAAGGCTAACCGTCAATCCTGGCTCAACTTCTTCTTTTTCAGAACTGAGGATGTGGTGGCCAATGTCGAGGGTTTTCCTGAGGTTTGGAATTGTACTGGTAAGTACACGACTTCCTCGTTTGTAAGTATCTAATTCCTCGTTTGTGCAGCTATGCGTTTGCCTCCTTCCTTGGTCGACGATATTTCTGACTGGGTAGGACGGCTTCTTCCTTACATCACGGGGATACGTGAGTGGCCGAGCTTCGTCAAAAGGTTTGGCCCCCATCCTCCCCCGACTGGTAAGTTATCTTTATTATCAGCTTCTTGGTTATTTTTCGTTTTGGGTTCTCTTTGGCTGATGTTCGCTCTCTTCTGCATTTTCCTTAACTTCAGCCAGGAGGTCTTAGACGTGATCGAGATCTCCCACCCCCGCATTCAGAAAGAGGAAGAACGTCAAGGACTCTACTTCTGCTCCTTCCTCTGCGGTATCATCTTTGGCTCGTGCCCCGGTCCCTTCTTCGATCGTTGTTGCCGTTGCTCGTGCCTCGGCTCCTCCTGTTGGTACGTCTCGGTCTGCTCCTTCTTTGACCTCTTGATTGTAGCGTCTCATAGACGAAGACGAGGAGGAGTCGGCACTTGGTGAGGAAGATTTGATGCCTTGCAAGAGGAGGCCTGTGGATACTAGTGACGGGGTTGCCCGCACCGCCGACATGATAGAAGGTAATTTTTCGCTGCGCGAGATGGCGAATATCGCCATTGGAGATGAGGCCGATGTCGACGCGTCTCCCCCTCTCCCCGAGATGATAGAGACGGAAGGGCTGGCCACCGGGGTCTCAAACACTTTGTGGCAAGATGACACTTCTTTGCCAACCATCGAAAGGGGTAAAGGTGTTGCTGAGGAAGACTACGAGACCGGCTCGGATATTGATGTCGGTAATCTTCGAATGATGGAGGAAGGTTTCACCCAACTTGAGATAAGGTTGGAGGGGTCTACGAGGACCATCGCGATCACCATGAATCGTGATTTGTTAAAGAACACAAAGGATGTGGTCCCCAGCCTTGACCCACTTTATTCTGGGATAGAGGGCAAGACCCTTAAAGAGTTGGACGATGTTGCTCTGTTGAGGAGCATTGCTGGTCTCGCCCTTAGAGTGAGTTTCTAGCGTTCTGTTTTCTCTTCTTTTTACCCTTGCTTTTACTTCTGACTCATTTCTTTTCTTTTTCTGGTCGCAGACGATGATAATGGAGATCAAGAGTGCCCGATGGGAGGAGAGGCATAGGGAAATTTTTATGCGATTGCAAAATAGATACTTTGAGTACCGATGCAAGAATCGGGAACTTCGTCGGCGACTTAATGAGGGGGCGACATGCAGGCTTTTCGAGAAGAGTTAAAGGAGAAAGATGATGAATTAGTAAAGTCAATCGAGAAGTGCAGCGTCCTTGAGGGGACGTTGAGGAGTAAGAAGGAGGAACTTGAAGTTAGCAAGGGCGTGGAGATGCAGTGTAGTGATCTTCAAGCGCAAGTGGTTGAGCTGCATAGGCAACTGGAAGAATGTCGTCTTCAGTTGCAGGGCCTTATGGGTGAAGTTGCTGAGAAGCAGAGCGAGCTTGAGAAGGAGGAATCTTTCCGCGTGGACGCTTAGAGGAGATTGTAGGTACTTGAGCTAGCGAACAACACCCTTCAGACTGAGCGGGAGAACGACCAGTCTGCGGTGAATGCTAAGGAGGAGCGACTAGAGGGGAGGGTCGGAGAGCTAGAGAAGGATACGCCTTCCTTCGTGGTCAGGTGGTCGCATTGGAAGCTGAGAAGGCTCAACTGCTTGCACAACCCTCTTCTTCCCATACTTTGGAATTTCCCAACATTCCTCGGGCATCGTATGGGGAATGGATTCACGCCGAAGCTCAATTGGATATGTATCGAGATTTGTACAAGGCGGGATCCGTTTCTGAGGCCGCTCTCGAGGATGTCCGTGTTAAAGCCCGTGAAGATCGAGTTGTTTGCGGGTATGATCCCGCTACTTCTGAGGGCGATGAAGAGGGAGATGATGAAGTCATGGACCGTCTTGAAGAGGATGCTTGATATGATACTGCTTATCCCGACGGCATGGGCGGTGTAAGCGGGGGTGACCAAGGTGGCGAGGACGTTGGTAGTCAGGGCGGTGAAGGTGCGGAAGGCCCTGATGGTGGTGACCAGTAGTTTTTCTTCTTCTCTTTTTTGTTAACTTTTGTGTGTAGTTGGTTGACAAGGTAGGTTGCTCTGATGGTAAGCACCCTCCACTTCCAACCAAGAGGTTGTAAGTTCGAGTCACCCCAAGAGCAAGGTGGGGAGTTCTTGGAGGGAAGGATGTCGTGGGTCATTTGGAAACAACCTCTCTACCCTAGGGTAGGGGTAAGGTCTGCATACACACTACCCTCCCCGGACTCCACTAGTGGGATTATACTGGGTTGTTGTTGTTTGTTTGTTTGTTTGTATGTAGTTGGTGGCGTCTTCATGAGCCTTTGTAAAAATGTTTCAAGTATGAAATGCCAACTTCGTTTTTTTGCATCTGCTTCTTTTCCTGTGGTTTGTTTGTATTTGTATGTTTTTTAATTCTGTTGCTTGGTTGCCTTGGTTTTTTCTTATTGGTCATGATCACTTAATGGCGAGTTATGGCTAAAGGTTGATAGGCATTTATTCGAGCGAGGTCGAACATGACCTTTTTTTAAAACTACAGCCGAGGGCTAGTATATGCTAGTTTGAACTAGGTCGGATATAGCCTGAATTTAGTTGTGGCCGAGGTCCAGTAGATGTTAGTTCGAACTGGGTCGAGCATAACCTGGATTTAATTATGGCCGAGGGCTAGTAGGTGTTAGTTCGAACGAGGTCGAACATAACCTGAATTTAATTATGGCTGAGGGCCAGTAGGTGTTAGTTCGAACAAGGTCGAACATAACCTGAATTTAATTATGGCTGAGGGCGAGTAGGTGTTAGTTTGAACAAGGTCGAACATAACCTGAATTTAATTATGGTCGAGGGTCAGTAGGTGTTAGTTCGAACAAGGTCGAACATAACCTGAATTTAATTATGGCCGAGGGCCAGTAGGTGTTAGTTCGAACAAGGTCGAACACAACCTGGATTTAATTATGGCCGAGGGCTAGTAGGTATTAGTTCGAACAAGGTCAAACATAACCTGAATTTAATTACGCCCGAGGGCCAGTAGCTATTAGTTCGAACAAGGTCGAACACAATCTGAATTTAACTATGGTCGAGGGCCAGTAGGTGTTAGTTCAAACAAAGTCGAACGTAATCTGAATTTAATTATGGCCGAGGGCCAGTAGGTTTTAGTTCGAACATAACCTGAATTTAGTTATGGCCGAGGGCCAGTAGGTGTTAGTTCGAACAAGATCGAACACAACTTGAATCTTAGAAAGATGTGCTGATAACTTTAGGCATTATTGCTTTGGTTACATACTTGGAGAAATTTACAAGCTTTTCGGGTGTCAGCTGGCGTTTCACTCCCAGTCTATCTAGTCCCTTCATTAGTTGACCTAGAGAGTATTTGAGAGGTCGAGCAATGAATTAGTAGTCATGGCGTCGTCCTCACGTACTTTGACTTAAAGTGTTCCCTTCGCCGCCTCGTTAAAAACCTCTTTGAGAAAACCCAACTGGACAAAACTCAAGTGAGGGAAAAAAGAATATGACTCGGGGGACACTTTATCTTTTAAAAGTTGAAGTATTTGAGGTGGCTGATATTCCAGTTGTTTGGTAGCAACTTTCCTTCCATTGTTTCTAATTGGAATGATCCTTTATTTGCCTTTTCTATGATTTTGTACGAACCGTCCCAATTTGTTCCTAGCTTGCCTTCCTGTGGGTCTTTGTTCGCTTGTATTTTAGCTTTAAGCACGTAGTCCCTGACTTTGAACAGCCTGAGCTTTGCTTTCTTGTTATAATAGTGTTCTGTTTTTTATTTTTGGGCGATCATTCTTATATAGGCCATATCTCTTCGTTCTTCGACCTCGTCGAGCTCCTGCCTTCTATTTTCGTCGTTGCTCGTACCGCTCTCATGGGAGTACCTTAGGCTGGGTTCTCCGACCTTGACTGGTATTACTGCATCTGTCCCATAGACCAAAGAGTAGGGTGTCTCTTATGTGCTCATTGTTGGAGTTGTTCGATAAGCCCACAGTACCTCTGGTAATATTTCCGGCCACAGTCCTTTGGCGTCTTCAAGATTTTTCTTTATGATGTTCAGTATCGACTTGTTGGAGGACTCTTCTTGTCCATTGCCTGCGGGGTGGTATGGCGTCAAGAGTATCCTTTTGATATGCCATTTCTCGAAGAACTCGGCGGTTTTCTTTCCCGTGAACTGGGGTTCATTGTCGCAGATGATCTCTTTGGGGAGGCCGAACTGGCATATGATGTTTCTCTATATAAAGGTGATTACTTCATGTTCCTGTATTTGGGCGAACACTCCTACTTCCACCCATTTAGAAAAGTGGTCAGTTAAAACCAAAAGGAATCGTACGTTACCTCGTCCTGTCGGGAGGGGCCCCACGATGTTCATTCCCCATTTGATGAACGACCAAGGTGAGGTGACCGAATGGAGGTAATCGTCCGCCTGGTGAATTATTGGGGCGTACTTTTGGCATTGCTCGCATCTTTTTACGAAGTCTACGGCCTTTTTTTTATGGTGGGACAGTAGTATCCTGCCCGTATGAGGCATCTGACCAGAGCTCGATTGTCGGAGTGAGATCCACAATATCCTTCGTGGACCTCTTCAAGGACGTGTCGAGTTTGGGCCCAAGCATTTTTCTTGAGGGCTGCCGTAAGTTCTCTTATACAGGTCGTTGTGGATGGTATTGTATCTGGCCACTTGCATTCTCAGTTTCTTGGCCTCTTTTTTATCATCTGGGAGTATGTCATCCTGCAAGTATGTAATAATACGATTGCGCTAGTCCTAAGTTAAGTTTATGGTTCTTACCTTGACTTGGTCTAGCGATGAGTTGAGGAGGTGGGCCACGTTGCTGTCTCCCGTTGTAATATTTTTGGTGGTTGCGGCTAGCTTAGCGAGGCCATCTACCTCAGTTTTCTGTACTCGTGGAATTTGGTCGAGCTGACATTCGTCGAACCAGAGCAGCAGCTTGCAAATTTCGGTCTGATATTTTTGCAACCTTTGTTCCTTGATTTGGAAAGTCCGTGTGACTTGGTTGACTACGAATTAGGAATCATAGCAAAGTTTTAACCGTTTTACCTCATACTTGAGTGCTAGATTCAAACCTACAATTACGGCCTCATACTCGCCTCGTTGTTAGTCAATCCGGGCACTTTATGGACTAGCGAATTACTTCACCGGTTGGGACTTCGAGTACGAGTCTAGTTCGGACCCTGAATCGTTGGACGCGCCATCGGTGTACATGACCCAGAGGTATTGTGTTTGGGGGGAAGTCTGGGCGGCATCTCTTTCAACATCGGGCATTACCTTTGCGCTAAAGTCGGGGGACAAAGTCAGCGAGCACTTGTGACTTTATCGTTGTTCGCGGCTGGTACATGATCTCATGCTCGCTCAGCTCGATGGCCCATTTGGCCAGCCTTCCCGATAGCTCGTGTTTATGCAAAATGTTTCTTAGGGGGGAAAGTTGTTATGACTGAGATGGGGTGGCATTAGAAATACGGTCTAAGCTTTCGCGATGCTACGACTAAGGCCAGGGCCAGTTTTTCGAAGTGAGGGTACCTCGTCTCGGCGTCGACTAATGTTTTGCTAATATAATAGATAGGGGATTGCGTACCTTTATTTTCTCGAACCAGGACTGCAATCATAACTACTTCAGATATAGCGAGGTAAATGAGGAGACGTTCCCCCGGCTCTGGTATTGAAAGCAATGGTGGTGACGACAAGTATGCTTTTAATTCCTTCAGGTCCTGGACGCACTCAGAAGTCTATTAGAGGCCGTTATCCTTCTTAAGTACGCCAAAGAATTTGTGACACTTATGCGACGATCGTGAAATGAACCTTGATAGGGCATCGATACAGTCAGTAAACCTTTGAATATGTTTTTTGGTGGTCAAGTGTTCCGGTATCCCCTCGATGGCTTTGATTTGGGCAGGATTGATCTCGATCCCTCGATGTGATACCAGCAAACCTAGAAACTTTCTCGATGCCACACCGAACGCATACTTTTCGGGGTTCAGTTTCATTTTGTATCGTCTGAGTATGTCGAAAGTTTCTCTCAGATGGCCGATGTGATCTTCTTTCCTTTTGGACTTGACCAACAAACAAACTTCCATTGTTTTGCCGAGTTGGTCCTTGAACATCCTCGTCACCAACCTTTGGTAAGTTGCCCCCGCGTTCTATAGCTTGAAAGGCATGACCCTGTAGCAGTACGTCCCTTGATGTGTGATGAATGTAGTTTTTTCCTGATCCTCTTCTTCCATGATGATTTGATTATAACTTGAATAAACGTCCAAGAAGCTCAGTAGTTCATGCCCGACCGTTGCCTTAATGAGTTGGTCGATATGGGGTAATGGAAACGAATCCTTGGGGCATGCTTTTTTCAAATCTGTGAAATCCACCCACATCCGCCATTTCCCATTCTTCATTTTCACCATGACCATGTTGGCGACCCACTGGGGGTACTTCGACTCCTGATGGAGCCATTTTCCAACAATGTTTCCACCTCTTCATGTACCGCGTCATTAATTACGGAGTTGAACTTACGTTTGACCTGTCTTACTGGGGTGGAATGGGTCGACGTTCAGTTTGTGCATGGAGATTTTCTTTGGGATACCTGGCATATCTACATGGCTAAAAGCAAACAAATTTGCGCTAGCTGCTAAGAATTGACGAAATTTACCTAGTTCCTGAAGTTTGCAGCCAATGTTAGCCATTTTGTTGTGGTTATTGAGGTCTAATTGAACTGGATCGAGGTCTTATATGGTCGATCCTGCAGCTTCGATCATATATGGGTCTCTGATGTTGTCCCCGCTGTCCTCATATACCGACCTCGACCTTGCTGATTGCTATGCATCTTGTTCTTTGTCCTTCTTTTGTTGGGTGGCCGAGCTGTCTAGGGCGATGATGTAGCATTTTCGGGATGTGCGTTGTTCCCCCCGTATACTGAATATTCCCCACAGAGTTGGGAACTTGATGACCTGGTATAAAATGAAAGGGATGACTCGCATGGTGTGTATCCATGGTCGCCTTACTATGGCGTTATATGTCGGTAATTGATCTCTTGAGCTTGTGGGTAGTGGTGAATTTCACACAGTTGATAGAGGAGTCGTCACCGCCACCGATGATCATGTGGATGGTACAGGCTGGCGAGGGTGGCTTTGGCGGTCCTTGGTGTTGTTCGTGTCCTCTGGTGAAGTTGGTACTTCCCCGGTCGCTTAGCAACTCTTTGAGGTGTCCTTGTCGCAACATGTTTATGACTTCCTGCCTTAGGGCAATGCAATCCTAAGTTTTGTGCCCCCGTTCTTGATGGAACTCGCAGAGGGTGTCGGATTTTCTGGTACTCGGATCCGACCTCATCTTCTGCGGCCACTTTACCTTCGTTCCGAGTTTCTCCAAAGCATAGACTATCTCTGTAGGTGACATACACAAATTATGAGCTTATAGTAAATGGGGCATACCTCTTTCATTCCGGTGAGTCACTGTCCTTGGTCTAGACAGGCCCTCTTCGCAGCGGGGGGAGGTCGCAGAGGTCGTTCTGACATACGGCTGATGTCATTCCCTATTAGGTCGCGAAGCTGCGATATCTCTTCTGGCATCGTTCCTTCGATCTTTTCTGGATTCGGCCTGTACCGAGGTCAGTCGATGAGTTGGTCCATTGAGGTCGTCCTCATCTGCTTGAACCTCAACATAATAAGCATTATGTATTTCATCCCAAGTGGTTGAGGGATACTTCATCAGCCGACTCAATAGTTTCCTAGTTGCTCTCGAATCATCCCTGCTTAGCCCGTTCTGAAAGGCTACAACCGCCATTCCTTAGGATACGTTCGGCAAAGTCATCCTCACTCGATTGAACCGGGGGAGGAAGTCCCTCAGCACTTCACCTAAGGCCTGTTTAATGGAAAATATGTCATTCACTCTCGCTTCGGACTTCTTGGCCCCAGCATGGGTCGTTACGAACTTGTCGGCTATCTCTTCAAAAGTTTCTATAGAGCGCGCTGATAGCTACGAATACCATGTTAATGCTCCTCCCGTGAGGGTTTTGCCAAATGTTTTCAGCAAAATGGAGGACACTTGCTCTTTGGCAGGGTCATTGCCTTTCACGGTGGTGAAATAATGGGCCACATGATCTTCTGGGTCGGTCGTACCATCGTATATCCTAAGGTAGGGCGGCATTTTGAAGGTTTTTCGTATGGCATGGGGAGCTGCATCATCAATATATGGCTACTCTATGAAACGACCGTCGTCTCTTTTCGGTAGCAATTTAGGGGCGCTTGGTATTTTATCGACCCGCTCATGATGTTCTTTCATCTGATCTCAGAACGCCTTATTTGCATTCTCCATTTCTTCCATCTTTTTTAGAATGGCTGTAAGGGCGTTATCATCTGCATTGTCAATGACATTATGAGTTGTACCTGTCGTTGGATGAGGTGGCTGATTGCCCTGCTCATCCATTTGTTAGATCGTGACAGTCCCTGTGGTTTCTGCAGTTGAGTCTGGAGTGGGTTTGTTGAGGATGCTCGTCAGTGTGTCAGTCAACCATGCCTCGAGAAGCTTTCTGACAGTTAGGGGTGCCCCTTCCTCCATAGACGTAGAGGCTCCTTTGCCATGAGGTTTTATTATGCTGCAATGTGGGGGCAGCGACCCATCTCGCCTAGGGGATGCACTGAGCGCCGTATCCTCACTAGCTGGTTCGCAGCTCTCGTTGAGGACGGTTATGAGGTTGGTCGGTATGTCACTTGTTATCCTCACCCTTTCTTCTCGGTTACCTACCATGTTAGATTTTGCACAAGGAAAGAGAAGAGATCTTGGGCTTTGTGACGTTAGTGACTGACGTTAGTTATAGATCTAGAGGAGACTAAAAGTTTAGCTAAGAAATCCCCATAGACAACGCCAGATTGTTTGACCCAAAAACGTAAATCTTGGTTCAAATAATTAATTTCAGTTAAACATAGGTTAATCTTGATTAAGAATAATATTCCCAGATCTCGTAAATCAGAGAAGGTAGTTGAATGGCATTTATGAGGACAATAATGATTCTATGTAATAAATGCCTTTTACTATCAAGAACAGTTGCAGTATGTATGATATTCAATAAATGACAATATCATTGCGTACATGTAAATAAGAGGAATAATTTAATCAGCAAGAGGTGGAACAAAAGAACCTTCCACCTGACAATGATTGAACGATAGATCGTCAAACGACTGAGGATTCCTCGGATCTGACGAGAATCTTAGTAAAAAGTAAAGTCTTGTATTGAGTGAAGAATGAATCTTTTTCAAAGTGTTGTTCTTACAATTGAGTTTCACGTGCCTCTATTCTTTCTCTTTTTTCTATTTATATGAGGCATATTCCTAGTAAACCCTAATAGTACATGTACAGAGAATATCCACAGAATATTCTCTTTAATACCCTATTTCGAAAACTAGCCGTTATAGCTTCATCGACGATGCTCGACCTCGACCATGATTGGCACCTCGACCACGACTCATGTTGACTCTTCGGCTATGAGCTTTTTTGCTTCCTGATCCATCTCGACTAACGGCGGCTCGAGAATCCTTTCCTTAGTATTATCTTATTTCAAATATTCTAGAGCGGATTTTGACCCATACAATAGCAAAATAACTTTTTTTAATGGTTAATCTATTTAATTTATATTATAAGGTTGGGCCATGGAAAATCAGTTATATTTAATGGAATTCACATGTTCCATACTAATTTATCGATAAAATCATTGTCAAAAAGTTTAATAGATATTCAGATTTTTATTTTCTTTTTCATTTTTGCACACTCCAACTTTTATCTTTCAATCTCTTGTTCTTTCTTCTATCTAGTTGCCCTAGTTCTCTTTCTCTCTCAATGTATCTCACATTTTTCTCTTTCAGTTTGTATTTCGTGCTTTCTCATCTATCAAGTAAATTCCTCTCATTTTGTCTCTAAAGGAATAAAATGGTGGAAATAATAGAACTCGAATTTTATAGAACATTTGATGTCATGACCCAAAATCTACCTAGGTAGGCCAAACAACAGTCAACACAACTCAAATGAGAATAACAAGAGTCAATAAGTGAAATGACTTAATTTTCATACAATAACCCAAGAATTGGTAGTACAAGTCATGAGCCACTAAAACTTAGATTTACAAAACTGATATGAAAATAAATACAACATCTGTTTGGAATGTACATAAACAAAATTTGAATCTAAAACTACCAAGGACGAAGGGTAGCTATATCCGTTAAACATGTACATCTTCTGTGTCAGCTCCCATCATCCACAACATCTCATCTCCAAGATCTGCACGCTAGGTGCAGAAGTGTAGTATGAGTATAACCGATCTCATGTACTCAGTAAGTATCATAACTAACCTCGGTAAGGAAATAGTGAAAAAAATTATAAATGATACTCGCTAATAACCTGTTCAATTCATATATCTCACAAGTACACAACAAAAATATTATCAAGTTATAAATCACAGATAAAGCCTCCTCGGTGCCCCAAGATAATGTAATATGCTCTTTTTCAATTAACAATCCAACATATAAAGAAGACATATGTCCAATATCTATAACGACCCGACCGGTCATTTTGAGCATTTGTATTCAGTTTGGTGGTTTGAGTAGCTTTATATGGTGCATTATGACTTGCGTGTATCGTGGGGTTTGGTTTTCGAGTGATTCAAAATTTATTTGGAAGGATGATTGTCAACTAGGAAGCTTTAAGTTAGAAAAGTTGATCAAGTTTGACTTTTAGATATTTGACCTCGGATCGAAGTTTTTATGGTTCTGTTAGATTCAGGTGGTGATTTTGGATTTGAGCGTATGCCCGAATTTGTATTTGGATGCTTCTAGAAGGTTTTGACATTATTTGACGAAAGTTGAAAATTTGAAGGTTTGGAAAATTCATAGGTTTGACCAGGTGTTGACTTCGATGTTATCGGATCCTGATTATTATTTCGGGAGTTATAATAGGTTTGTTATGCCATTTGGAACTTGTGTGCAAAACTTGAGGCGATTCTAAATTGTTTGGACGTGTTCGGCGTAAGTTTGGAATTTAGAAATTTAAAAGAGTTCATTAAGCTTGAATTGAGGTGCGATTCATAGTTTTGATATTTTTATGAGTGTTTGAGGTCTCGAGTAGGTACGTATTATATTTTGAGACATTTTGGTATGTTTGGACGGGGTCCCGAGGGGCTCGGGTGTGTTTCAGATTGATTTCGAATAATTACGGAGGTTGCATGATCTGTTGGTTTCTCTGAATTTTCTGGTGCTCCAATTAAGCTTTGCAATTGCGGTAGAACAGACGCGATCACGATGAGTATTTTGTCAGTTGGGTTCATTGTTCATCACATTCGTGAGGGAGTTATCGCGTTCACGGATAATGGAATTTGGGCTGGAGATTTTTGTTCTTTACATTCGCATATAAGGCTCGCGATCGCGTTACAACAAGGGAGCTAGGGGATTTTGGTCATCGCATTCGCATGGGAAGCGATGCATTCGTGAAGGTCTGGGAAGTGTGGAGCAACACGTTCGCATGGAAGGCGCCGCGTTCGCGATGTATTTATGGATTGGAGGCAGATTTTGGCTTCGTGATCGTGAGTGTACTACCTCGATCGCGTAGGGTACTACTGGGCAGTGCATATAAGTACTCTATTTCGGACTTTGAGTCATTGTTAATACATTTCGAGATTTGGAGCTAGGATTTGGGCGATTTTGGAGGAAAGTTTCACTATTTGAATTGGGGTAAGTATTATAGCTCAATGTTGATCATTATTCATGATTTTATCTTCGATTTTGGTATTTGATTGATGAATCTAAAAGAGAAATTTGGTTTTTTTTCTAAACTTTTCTAAAGTGAATAATTGAGTTTTGAACATTGATTTGGAGTCGAATTTGAGTCAACTTAGTATGGTTGGACTCATATTCGAATGGTTGGCAGAATTTATGAGTTTTGTCGGGTTCCGGAATGCAGGCCCAGGTTGGCCTTTTGGTTGACTTTAAGTATTTGATTAAATATTCGACCTTTATCTTTTGAGTTTGATTCCTATTGCATTATTTAATATTTTTGAGTTGTTTGGCTAGTTTCAAGTCATTCGGGGGTCGATTCGCGTGGGGTGGCATTTTTAGAGTATTGTTTTGGCTTGCTTGAGGTAAGTATCTTACCTAAACTTGGTTGATGCACTAGTTGCCTGAGTTATTTGTGTTAGCTATGATGGTATGCTATAATCTCATATTTTAGTCGCTTATTGCACTCTAATTTACTGCACTTTACTTGTTTTGAGCTTTAATTAATAGTGTTTTGCACTTATTATTTGTTTTATGCCTTGTAGGAGTGATTTCGAGTGATATAGATGTTGCGGAGCTAATTCGAGCTATTTAGAGCTTTGAAGTTTGAGTAAAAGCCCAAGGGATTAAGTTGAGATCGTGTTCGGGGGTTGAGGACCAAGTCTGGACGTCAAAAAGCGAGATTCAATCCGTTCTCTGAGAAAGTCCACAACCGTGGCGCATGGCGCACCACAGCAGTACAATTTCCTGCTGTCTGTCAGAAGTAGCTCTCTGGATTTCCCTACTAATGCCCCACATGGCGCGTCGCCCCATGCAGCACGCCTCTGCATTATTTACAGAGTACTTTTCCTATTTCGTCAAGGAAAAGGTGATTTCGCCTGAGCCTGGCCATACTTGGTATAAATACATGGAAAATGTTATTTTCTGGTCTTTTGACACATATTCGACCGAAGGAGGCTAAGGAGGAGTTGGAAGAACACGAGCACAAGGATTTCATCATTCCTTCCTCACTCAAGACCCGAGTTTGGATTGAATTTATGTTTTCCTATACTTTAATTTTATTTGCGATGAATTGCTCCATATCTATGGAGTAGTTCTCTTTAGGGTTTGAGAGATTTGGTGTATTGATGATTGTTTATGGATTATGACTCTAGTTTTATGTGTTGAAGTATTTTTGGATGATTTAATTGTTGCATCTATATATTCATTAGTTCATTTAATCGAGAGAGGCATAACTTGTGATGTCCTTACATTATATTATTGGTTGAGTTCTTTAATTCTTCTTAGTAATCGAGAGAGGCTAGTTAAATCATTGATTATACCTAGTTAGGAGGATAATGGAGAGAGGTTCTCCTAAAGACCAATACACTGCGCATTCTTGCATATCTTTATGTGCTTAAATTAGTTCATCTTGTGAGATTACGACTTAATAGAGAGAGGAGTTTTTGCGGAACTTTGGAACTAATAATTGAGTGAATTCAAGAGACTAGCTTAAACATTAGAAGTGAATTATCTAGAGTTAGATCCCAAATAATTATCTTGCACCTATCCTATCAACTCCTATTTTCTCCCACTGATAACTTCCTTGCTTATCTTTGTTTCAATTGTCATTAGTTAGTAACTCTAGACTCTTAGTTAATTTTAGTTAGAAATCATATAAATCTCAATTATTGATCATCGTGGATAGCAATCAAGCTAGAAACTACGAGAATACTGTTTAAATCCAATCCATGTGGATACGATATTATACTATACTATAGTTGATTACAATAACAACAACAACCATCCAGTATAATTCCTCAAGTGGGGTCTGGGGAGGGTAGGATATACGCAGCCTTACCCCTGCCCCAGGGCAGGGATACGATATTATACTATACCATAATTAATTAGCGAACATAATTTAAGTGTGTGTTTCGAGCTCATCAAATTTTGGCGCCGTTTCCAGGATTGACAATCAATAGTGTTTGAAATAGTTTGTAGTGCTAATTCAAGAATTTTTATCTTTTATTTATTTTATTTTTCTCTTTTTACGTTTGGTGTTGTTGACTGTGCGCAGGTTACATGTTTAGATTGGTGCATGACTCGAGCCTCTGCGAAAGAAGTGCTACCATACGAGCCAGAAATTGAAAAACAACTGCGACAGCGGAGGAAGGAAAGAAATCTTACCGAGACATCAAAAAAGGTTGGGCAATCCTCAACCAAAGAACTTATGGCTAGAAACGATGATGATAATGTAGCTTTGGCTGCGAGAGAAGCAACCCAACAAAGAGAACAAGCTGCACGGGATGCTGAGGAAGCATCTATTAGAGATGCACAGATTATCTATGAAGAAAAGAGGGGTTGAAGAATTGCTCAAAACCAAACTTCGGCTGCAGTCTTGTTCAGAAAAATAGCTACCATACCTGAGAGATCACTAGGCGATTATGCTAGATTAGTCTACAATTAAGGATTATCAGGTGTGAGACCACCTCCAATTGCACCTAACAATTTCGAGTTGAAGCAAGGGCTGCTTCAAACCCTTCAGAAATTATGTGTCTTCAGAGGGAAGCCAAACGAAGATCCAAATACACATCTAATGGACTTCGATGAGATTATGAACACCTTTCAATACAATGGTGTGTCACAAGATGCAGTGCACTTAAGGGCATTCCCTTCACACTCAAAGATTATGCAAAACAGCGGCTTCGAAGCTTGCCCACTGAATCGATTAGAACATGGGAGGAGATGACTAGAAAATTTCTTGATAAATATTTCTCCTCAGCTAAGACGGGCAAGTTTAAAAGAGAAATCCATAACTTCTTCCAGAAAGATACGAAAACTGTTTTTGAAGCATGGGAGAGGTTTAAGGATATTGTTCGAAAGTGTCAACATAGCGGAATTGAACTCTAGATGCAACTCCAGGACTTTTGGGATGGATTGACACCGGCCTCATGTAGAACATTGAGCAATACAGTTGGAGGCCCATTGATGGAGAAGACTCCATAGGAGATAGTTACAATTCTTGATGAGTTCTGAAGATGCTAATCAATGTCCCTCTGAGAGTGCTGAAAGAAGAAAATCAACTGGTGTTCACCAAGTTGATGCTAATACATCTATGCAGGTACAACTTGATGTTATGGACAAAGAAATAAGATAGTTGACCTTAGCCTCGATGCAAAGTGAGCCTCATACATCTTGTGATATATGTGGAAGAGGACACTCTACTCATGAGTGTCAAGCCTCAACTGAGGAAGTGAATGTTGTGGGAAATTACAATTTCAATGTAATGGGTTAGAGGCACCCTGAGTTTTCATGGAGTTCACCTGGGGGTACCGCGAATGCATGGCAACAATATAACTCTAGACCCCAAGGACAAGGAGCTCCATCTTACCAATATCAGTAGAGGCAGCAATTTCAGCCTCAACAACCCACTCATCCCGGTCTAGAAGATCTAATGAAGGACTTCATTATTAAGATAGATGAGAGGTTGGACGCCTATGGAGCAGCTATCAAAGAATTGGGCACATCTTTGTGAAACCTAGAGAGACGAGTGGGACAGATTGCAACAATATTATCTAAGAGGGCTCCAGGAACTCTCCCCATTGATACTGATAGAAATCCCAAGGAAACAATGAATGTTGTAACTCTGAGAAGTGGGCAAGGATTGAAAGATCCCACCCCGATCCAAAAAGATGTGATACTCTAAAAAGAAAGTGGGAAGCCGTTGAAGAGTGATGTTGATAAAAAGAAGAAAGGCCAGATAAAAACTGATAAAAATAAGAAGGAAGTAAATTTGAGAAGGGAGGAACATGATGAGAGCGATCATATGCCTGCTTTACCTTTCCCTCAAACACTATATAGTGCAAATCTGGACAAGCAGTTTGGGAGATTTCTGGATGTGCTGAAATAGGTTCGTGTAAGCTTACCATTCACAGAAGCGCTCTCACAAATGCCTGCTTATGCCAAATTCTTGAAGGAAATCTTGACAAAGAAGAGGAATATAGAAGAGACCTCATTGGTCAAGCTCACAGAGCATTATAGTGCGATCTTACAAAATAAACTCCTACAAAAGTACTGAGATCCAAGGAATTTTACTATACCTTGCTCTGTAGGAACTATTCATTTTGATAAATCATTATGTGATTTTGGTGCCTCAATTAATTTAATATCTCTATCTATTTACATAAAATTAGAGATGTAGATTGGATAGATAAGGTTTGTGCCAATATCTTTGCAGCTGGCAGACCAAACGACTTTAATACCCGAGGGGATAGTGGAAGATGTGCTAGTTCGGGTGGATAAGTTCGTATTTCTTGTGGATTTTATAGTGGTGAATATGGAGGAGAACAAGGGGATCCCCCTCATCCTCGGAATACCATTCTTAGTGATGGGCAGATCAATACTGGATATACATGAGAGAAAACTCATGCTTAGAGTGGGTGAGGAGACCGTTACTTTCAAGATGGATGTAGAAAATGGGGCACAAAAGGAAAAACCAGCTGCGAGTGTTGAGTGGAAAGTGAAGGGCTCAAAAGAGAAAGATAAGTGTGGGGTGTACCCCAAGAAGGCTGAGAAGAAGCTGTCTGCATGGATGTGCGCATTAGTTCGAAGGCGAGGAATGAAGCCCGACTTCGACTGAGACCCCGACTAGATATTCAGGGAAGATTCCTTTACCTTACGCTTTTTAATTGTGTGTCATTGGGACATGCCACAACTTAAAGTGTGGGGTGGGGGATATGTTGTATGTATATATGTATATTAGTTTTAGTTTTTGTTAGTTGTAGTAGTTAGAGATAGAAAATAATTGAAAACAATATAAAAAATTGAAAAAACTTTGATTTTCCCGACGATGGATATCATTCGACAGGGTTCTTGAGGGATTAAAGTCGAAAGAAAAAGACAAAAAGATTTTCTTTTGTTAGGTAGTGTATTAATTTCCCTTGATTTTTCTTTGTGCCGCGGTTATTTTCCAAGGGTTTTTGTTTGAACCAGGTGTAGTAGTTTTTTTTTTTAGTAGTAGGAATTCCTGTGCTATGATTTGAATTGAAGACAATGTCTCTTAACTCTATTATACCTTGAGAATAGTGAGTGCTTTAGTTATGACGCTTAGGCTCAGTTTTTGAATCTTGTATAAGTACCTTAAATTGTATGATCTTAACTTTGCTTAACTACTTTGACTAGAGTGTCTTGATAGTCCAATCTTGAGTGAGTTATATGCCATGTGGGTGTGAGATTTTGTGTTATATAGTGCATTGCATTTGATGTATAGAACTTGCACTGTGTGTTTGCAAAGCGAAATAGTAGTTTTATTCAGTCTTGAAAGTGATAGAGGCATTTTTTTGTTGATCCAGATATATGCTTTTACCCACCTAATTCTTATGTATCGTAGTTAACCCCTTTGAGCCTGTAATCCTGTTTCTTTGGCAACCACATTACAAGCTTTACCGATTTGTTTGAATTGACCATCTATTTGAACCTTGTACCTCTCGTGAGCACTTGAATTTGTTATGAACTTTGTAAAAGTTGAAGTGTGGGGTGGTTGGTTTGGCTTTTGAGTGGAACTATTGAACTAAGGAGAAAGGTGCACTGCTTTGAAAAAGAAAGAGCCACTTGAATGTGAAGGTGGAGTTTTGGTTTGACATAAGTGTGGGGCTTTGAACAATGAAATGTATGTATTAAAGTGCTTAGGGAGGTGTAGTCACTCTTATATCTAAATGTATCTTACCCATCCCGCAGCCTACATTACAACCAATTAAAGGCCTACTTGATCCTTGACTGAATGCGCTCAATTAATAGAGTAGTACACTATGGGTAAGCCTATGGTACGTCTTTTGTGGCATATGAATGTTACTTCCGAGAATGAGTGAATTCATTATATCTTGAGTTCCTAATTGTTTTTAAATTTTATTGTGTGTGGAACTACTCTCTATTGTTGTGTGAGGGAACTTAATTAATGAAGGAAAGGTAATGTCGTTGACCTCTGTGTTAGAGTAATTATGCGGGTTATAAATAATGCGTGGTGCTTTTGAGTCAAATCTTGAGGCTAGGATGTTACGGTATTGTACTTAATCTGTTTTAAATATTCTTGGTGTGATGATTTATGAGAGTTGTTTAAAAAGGTCGTGTCTATGTAAAGTGTAGTTTGATTGCTTGAGGACGAGCAATGGTTTAAGTGTTGGGTGTTTATGGTAGGCTATATCTCGTATTTTAGTCGCTTATTGCACTCTAATTCACTGCACTTTACTTGTTTTGAGCTTTAATTGATAGTGTTTTGCACTTATTGTGTGTTTTATGCCTTGTAGGAGTGACTCTGAGTGATGTAGATGTTACTGATCTAATTCGAGCTATTTGGAGCTTTGAAGTCTAAGTAAAAGCCCAAGGGATTAAGTCGGGAGCGTGTTCGGGCGTCGAGGACCAAGTCTGGACGTCAAAAATCGAGATTCAATCCGTACTCTGAGAAAAGTCCATAACCGCAGCGCATGGCATGCCGCGGCTGTATAATTTCCTGCTGCCTGTCAGAACTAGCTCTCTGGATTTTCCCACTAATGTCCCACATGGCGCGTCGCCCCATGCGGCGCGCCTGTGCAATGTTTACAAAGTACTTTTCCTATTTCGGCAAGGAGAAGGTGATTTCTTCTGGGCCCGACCCTATTTGGTATAAATACATGGAAAAATATTATTTTCTGGACTTTTGACACATATTTGACCGAAGGAGGCTAAGGAGGAGTTGGAAGAACACGAGCACAAGGATTGCATCATTCCTTTCTCACTTAAGACCTGAGTTTGGATTGAATTTATGTTTTCCTATACTTTAATTTTATTTGCGATGAATTGCTCCATATCTATGGAGTAGTTCTCTTTAGGGTTTGAGAGATTTGGTGTATTGATGATTGTTTGTAGATTATGACTCTAGTTTTATGTATTGAAGAGTTTTTGGATGATTTAATTATTTCATCTATATTTATTAGTTCATGTAATCGAGAGAGGCATAACTTGTGATATCCTTGCATTATATTGCTGGTTGAGTTCTTTAATTCTTCTTAGTAATCGAGAAAGGCTAGTTAAATCATTGATTAAACCTAGTTAGGAGGATAATCGAGAGAGGTTCTCCTAAAGACCAATCCACAACGCATTCTTGCATATCTTCACGTGCTTAAATTGGTTCATCTTGTGAGGTTAAGACTTAATCGAGAGAGGAGTTTTTGCTGAACGTTGGAACTGATAATTGAGTGAATTTGAGAGACTCGCTTAAATATTAGATGTGAATTATCTAGAGTTAGATCCCAAACAATTATCTTGCACCTATCCTACCAACCCCTATTTCCTCCCACTGATAACTTCCTTGCTTATCTTTGTTTCAATTGTCATTAGTCAGTAGCTCTAGACTCTTAGTTAATTGTAGTTAGAAATCATAAATCTCAATTATTGATCATCCTGGATAGCGATCAAGCTAGAAACTACTAGAATACTGTTTAAATCCAATCTGTGTGGATACGATATTATGTTATACTATATTTGAGTAGCGAGCATAATTTAAGCGTGTGTTTCGAGCTCGTCAAGCTACGTGTTATAGGTGATGCGTATGTGTGGGGTTGAGCTCATGTGCGTGCATGGTGGTATTTTTCATGCTCGGGGTAGTATTTAGGCTATAATATGCTTAGATCGATTGTTAAGCTTTATGCTATAGTGATTCTTATATTTGTACCTCTATTGTGAGGTATTTGAGCCATGTTTGACTTTACATAGAGGTTAATCTCCTGATTGAACTTGATAATTGCTACTTTTGTGATGTATTTGCCTCATTTGAGCTATCATAACACATTTTGCACATGCATACAATATGATAACACACTTTGCACAGGAGTATGAAATTTGATGTTCTTTTATCAAGTACATGTATCCTTGTATATTTGCTTTCTATTGGATGTGGATTGGACTGGTAGTCGGTGAGCACTTCGGGCGGATTGTGATATTGAGCCTATGACCACGCTGGGTGGATTGTGATATTGAGCATGTGACCACGCCGGGCGGATTGTGTTATTGAGCTTGTGACCACGCCAGACAGATTATGATATTAGAACGTGAGTTATCTGTGCAACACGTGAGCCATCCGTGTGGTTTATATTATTAGCACATGAGTTGTCCATGCAACACGTGAGTTGTTCGTGTAACATGTGGATATGGATCCATTCCCCTAGGGTCACCCTCTTATGTTCCTTCTTGATGGTGTATACGCGGATTGTGAAAAAGCGACGACTTTCTGATTGATGTGGGCCTTGGGAAGGTTAATCAGTGATTTGGTTCGGTTATTGAGATTTTGATGTGAGCCTTAGAGCCGTATTGTGATTTCTATTTGGATCGAGTTGCACGCCGCAATGGATTGATATTTGTTTATTATAATTCATCTTTACTTGCAATTTCCTTGGATGTTTACCTGATTTATTTGCGTATCTTTCTTATATGCTGGATTGTTGACTGAGCAGAGTACTTTTTAAGAATATTGTATGCACCAAGGTGGCTTTATTTGTAATTTCATGATTTGATCATATTACTATTCTGTACTTGTTGGAATTTATGAACTGTACAGGTGATTGGCGAGTATCATATATAATTTTTGCTTTTATTACCTCGCCGATGTTAGTTATGATAGTTGCTGAGTACATGGGGTCGATTGTACTCATACTACACTTCTACACCTTCTGTGCAGATCTTAGAGCTGAGATGTTGTGGATGAATGGAGCTGGCACTGAAAATGTACCTGCCTTCCGGATATAGCTACCGCTTGTCCTTGGTAGTTTTAGATTCGAATTTATGTTTATATACATTCCAAACAGAGGTTGTATTTATTTCATATCAACTTTGTAAATCTAAGTCTTAGTGGCTCATGACTTTTACTGCCAGTCATTGGGTTATTGTATGGGAATTCAGCTATATTTACTTGTTGATTCTTACTTATGTACATTAGAACTGTGTAACTATTGTTTGGCTTATCTAGCGGGTTGGGTTAGGTGCCATCACGACTAGGTAAATTTTGGGTTGTGACAAGTTGGTATAAGAGCTCTAGGTTTATAGGTTTTACGAGTCATGATCAAGTATCTAGTAGAGTCTTGTGGATCTGTATGATGACATCCATACATATCTTCGAGAGGCTACAATGCATGTAGGAAATTTCCCGTCTTTCCTTCTTTATTGTGCAACATTGATTAAGCGTCATCACTTATTGGCTAAACCATGCATCTGAAAGATGGTGAAATCCCCTACATTGGATTAAACTAGTCCCAAATTGCGCAAAATCTCATGACAACGGTCCAAGAAGTCATGAGCATCCTCTAAAGACGCACTGCTGAAGTAAGGAGGAGACAACGTCAGGAACCTGTCCATCCTCTTTAGCTCATCAGCTGACAGAACGGGCCTAAGCTCAGGCTGTGCGGTAATGATAGGCTGAACTATCCCAATTAATAACACTCCTAGGTCTGATATCTCTAGACCATATGCTTTGGGGTATGAGTGGAGAGAGTCTAAACTTCTCCCCCAGCCTAAGAAGTGGCGGGTGCCATAGGAAACACACTGACATGGGCCATACTCTCCATAAGGCCCACTATACGGACCAAGGCATCCTGAAGTACTGGATAGCAATAAACCCCTTTGGGACCTGTGCTGGTCATACTGGCTTAACCTAAATTGAAATCTCATCATATGGGTCAATTTGAGGCTCAACTAACACTGCTTTAACATGAGCATACGTGGTTGCAGGTGCAACTGCACGTGCCCAAGGCTGGGCTTTAGCTCTACCCCTACCCCAGCCTCCACCTCGGCCTCTACTCCTCATAGTGGCTATGACCTGGGGCTCCGGCTCCTGATCAGTTATAGCTGAAGCACGCCTCTTAACCATATGTGAGAGAATAAGAGAGGAAATATTCAAACTTTACAATAGAACAAAGTCGCATGATAGAGAAAGAAAGAAAGTGAAGTTTTCTAAAAGCCTTATAGTCTCTAGAAGATAAGCACACACATCTCCATACATATTCTCAAGACTCTATCAAGCTTGATAATGAATCGTAAGGCTTATGAAACCTAGTACTCTGATACCAACTTGTCACGATCCAAATTCCCAACCAAAGGGTCATGGTAACGCCTAATACCGCTGGTTAGGCAAGCCAACACTTAACATAACGAAAGGAACAATACTGGCATAAAATAATATGAAATAAAAAATAAAGGATATAAACCAGGAATATATAACACGACTAAAATCAACAACCGTCTAACACCTCATAGAATTGGAGTCATTGAGTACATGAGTGTCTACAGAATTACTAAATACAACGTCAGATTAAATAATACACTATATGAAGCAAATAAACAGAAGCAGAACTATAAGAAAAGTGACTCCAAGTCCGAGAGCGCAACACTACCTCGAGTCTCCTCAAATCACCAGCTAGTCCGTCCTCTGAGTATCACTAGGTTCGACAGCAATATCTGCACAAGTGTAGAAGCATAATATGAGTAAAACCGACCAAAAATACTCTGTAAGTGTCAAGACTAACCCCGACAAGGTAGTGACGAGACTAAGACAAGACACCTACATATAAACTTGTACAATTAAGTAACATGAAAATAACGAGAGCCATAACAATTAAGAGAACAAGAAAAGTAGCTAGTAAGATAGTAAATAAGTAACAAGTGAAATAACAAGAGTAGTAGCAAGAAGAAATAATATGAGGAATAATGAAAGAAGTAACTAAGGAACATATTGACTATAACCTCAAAATAACACCAAATAAGCCTTCACAACAATTCAATTCTAAGTAACTTAGCAACACAACCCTGAAACAACACAGTCAAGCTCTCAATCCGTATAGTAAAAGCAAGGAATAAGAGACAACAATCAAATGGCACGACGTCACCCTTCGTGCTTTTACTCTCCTCCTCATAAGAACGAAAACACCCTTCGTGCATATTCACCCTTCCACATAAGTACGAAAATACCCTTCGTGCAATTCACTCTTCCTCACTAAGAATAAACATATAAAGCAGTACCAAGCAAGGTGGAAGCACATACAATATCAAGAAGAGTGATCAACATAACTCGCCATATGGAAAATAGTCATCACTTTGCACCAATAGCCAAAACAACATTTTGATAGTCTTACTACCCAATATCACAACAAGCTCAACATAGCTATTGAAATGAATAAGAAAAGTCAAGGAGTTATACAATCTTATTAAAGCATGAAGACATTACATGAAGTAACAAGATGTAAATAATCTAGTTCTACCCGCATGCTTGACCCATAGCAAACGCATATACAGTCGTCACCTTGTATATACGCCGTCCCGATACATATAACACGTAGGAAATAGACACAATTATGTCCTAATTCTCTCAAATCAAGGTTAACCAAGACACTTACCTCTTTTCAACACAAATCAACTCTCTAATATTGCCTTTCCTTTAGCACAAGCCTCCAAACTACTCAAATTTAGTTAATTATTACTCAAATAAGTCAAAACAAGCTTAGAAACTACCCTAATATTAAAAAGGTTCGGTCTGTGACATATTTGAAAAAGTCAACAAAATGTCAACCCGGACCCACATGGCCGAAATCCAAAATTAAGACCAAATTTCGTGTACCCATTCTCCCCTGAGTTCAAATATGTGATTTGTATCAAGATTGGACCTCAAATCCCCAAAATTAGCCCTCAAAAGTTTTTTCCAAAACTCCACTTTCTACACTTTAAAGTACTAGATTTAGGGATAAAAATTTATGAAAATTAATGAGAATAAATTAAACTAGGTAAAACTTACTAACCTTAGAAGTTGGATGAAAATTCTCTCGAACATCTGCGATCTAGGTCTCAAAAAGGTAAAAAGTGGCTAAATCTCGATTTTCAGCACTATTTATACCTAGGTGAACTTTATTCTTTACGTTCGCGAAGGGACCTCCGCGTATATGAAGACCATGGTCAGTGACTACCATGTTCGCAAAGCCCAGCTCGTGTTTGCGTAAGGAAATTCCCCCCAAGCCTTCACGTTTGCGGCACAATCTACGCATTCGCAAAGGGAAAATCCCACTACGCCCAGAAGGCTTGGAGGCCTACGTGTTCGTGATCCTACCTCCCGCGTTCGAGAAGAACACATGTCTCCTGCCCTCCAACACCTTCTACGTGATCGCTAGACCACCATCACAATCATGGAGGGCATTTTACCCCAATGCCAGAAGACACTATGCAATTGCGATAATCACGAAGAACAACCTGCCCCCAACCCCAATCCTCTTATGTGATTGCGAGACAAGCTCTGCGATCGCGAAGCACTGTAAAACACCAGCATATCAACTATCTCAACAAGGTAAAAAACAATCTGAAACTACTCCTAAACTCACCCGAGCCCCCAGGGATCCACTTAAACATTCACACAAGTACATAAATTTCATACAAACTCGCGCGTAAAGTCAAAACACCGAAATAACAACTAGAATCAACCATCAAAACTCAAAGATTTCAAAGTTTTTAAGTTCAAATTTTAACTTTCCACAATAAGAGCTGAAACGGTCTTAGGTCACCCGAGACCCCAACACACATGCGTACAAGTCTAAAATCATCATACAAACCTACCGGAATCGTGAAAACATCAATCCGAGGTTATTTACCAACAATGTTGATCGTAGTCAACTCTAACAATTTTAAAGTTCAAAAATTATTTTTTTTTTGAAAAATCACCCTTAAAACTTTCCAAAAATCAAAACGGACTATGCACACAATTCATAAAAAATCAAATTAGGCCATTCAAATTCTTAAAGCATGAGACGAAAAGTTAGAACTTAAAAGGACCTATCAGATCATTATAAATAACTGTCTCAAATGTGATTGTAACTATTAGACCGGCCATTTTGTGTAATTGTGCCGAGTTTTGTTTTATGCTTTACACATGTGTGTTTATAGTTTTATGACTTACAGGGTTGATTAGTTTTGTTTCGGAAAGATTCTGGGTTGAATTGGACCTTTTGAGTCTTGACTTAGAAGCCTAAGTTGTTTGTATTGACCAATGGTTGACTTTTGTGAAAATAACCCCGGAATGGTGATGGCTCCGATAGCTTTGTATCATAATTTTGGACTTCAGCGTATGCCCGGAATCGAATTCGGAAGTCCGTAGGCTGATTTGTATTGTTTTGCTGAAAATTGGCAATTTGAAGTTTAGAAGTTTGACCATAGGTTGACTTTTGGCTATCAGGTTCGGAATTTGATTTTGGGCCTTGGAATAGGTCTGTTATGCTATTTAGAACTTGTCTGGAATTTGGTATTATTTGGAGTTGATTTGATAGGATTCAAACGCTTAGTTGCAATTCTAGAAGTTCTTGAAATTTACTTTGAATTCATGCGTTTTGGTGCCCGATTCATAGTTCTAGATGATATTTTTGTGTTTTGATTGCGTGAGCAAGTTTGAATGATATTTTAGACTTGTGCGGATGTTTGATTTGGAGACCCGAGGGCTCGGGTGAGTTTCGAACGTATGTCAGAATATTTTGGACTGAAAAACAGGATCTGGTATGCTGATGCCTCTGGTGTCACATTTGCAAACACCACGTTCATAATTGTGAGCTTAGCAGAGGGCCTCAGGTATCACAATTGCGAAGTAGCTCAGGAAATTGGGTAGTTCGCATTTGCGAGGGAGATAGGCTTCGCAAATACGAAGCCAGTGTCGCATTTGCGACATCCTCTTAGGTTGTCAGTTGTCACATTTGTGATAATTTCTTTGCAATTGCGAGGGTTCTCAATTGCGAACCCATGTTGCAATTGTGACATCTGCAGCTGATTAAAAAGGCTGGGAGTCGGGATTTTTCAACATATTCTCTCATTTTACAACCCTAGACTCGCATGAGGCGATATGGAGAGGGTATTTTCTTCTACAAACATTGGATAAGTGATTCTAATCAAGTTACAACTATATTACATGATTATATCTTAAATTTAACATCAAATTTATGTGAATCAAAAAGGAAAAATTGGGAAACTTTGTCAAGTTTTTGAAAAATAAAAATTTTAATTTTGAGAGTTGATTTAGACTCGGATTTTGAAACTGATCACATATATGAACTCGTGGGGTTATGAGTAGTCAGAATCTACCCTTGGACCCGGGTTTTGACCGGACAGGCTCCTAGTTGAGTTTTGTTGACTTTTTGGGAAACGTGTAAAGATCATAACTTTATCTATTATAATTATTTTCCCTTGCATTGTTTGATGATATTGATTCAATTTTGGTTAGATTTGAGCCGTGTGGATGCAAATTTTAGGGGAAAATCTATTTCCGTAGGTTAAGTTAGCCTAGTTGAGGTAAGTATCTTGTATAACTTTGTGTGGGGGAACTACTACTTAGGAATTGGTTTGTTTGTGCTTAACTATGTTATGTTAAAGTCGTGTACGCAAGGTGACGAGTAGGAACACGGGCTATATTTGGTATTTGACCGGTTTAGGCTATTTAGACTCTTATTATGCTTTTAATTGAATTGTCTTAGGATGTTATATCTTTCATTGTTAATCCACCCTTTGCATGTGCTAATCTACACTTACATGCTTTATTTGATATTGTTAACACTGGTTTCACCTCTTATTTGCTAATTTGCTCTTATATGCTTTAGTTGAAATTATTGCCTTCCTTGTATTTTGTTACATCTTTAAATTGTTGAATTACTTCTAATTGAAGTTGTTATTTCATGAAATATCTTATTGTTGAGTTATTGGTGTTGAAGTTGAGAAGGTCGTTATCACATTTAGGCGAAGTTGTTAATTGTTGCGTTATCTTTCTTCTTGAGCTATTCACTTTTTTTTGTTATTGTTGAGATTCTTGTACACATTGTGGTTGAGCGATGGGCTATTTGTTATGAAAACATTGATATTGTTGATTCTTTTGGCAAGTTGTGGCATATGGGCACTTGTAGTGTGACTTGGGATTATGTTGTGATATTGATACGCATCCGGTGGTATAAGGCTTGGGGATTGATAAGCATGCGGTGAGATAATGTGGGCTTGATACGCGTGTTGTTAGTAGAGGGACTACTTGAAGCCACACGGTGTGATAAGGTGGGCTAAAAAGCGGGTAGTTATTTTGGGAAAAATTGAGAAATGTGAATTAGAGGCGGTACCTATGCTGTGATTCTTGTTGTATACGAGGAGATACCTCGGTTGTGATTCTTGTTGTATACGAGGCAGTACCTCGTTTGTGATTCTTGTTGTTTATCTCATATTGTAAAGAGTTATTGGTGAAACAGTTCTTGTTGCTTTCATTCTTCCTTGTCTTACCAGTTTTGTCCGTATTGACTATTGTGGTTCTCTTTATTTATTTCATTCTTGTTATCTCTATGCTTACAGTCCTGTCATTAGTGTATGTTGTTAGCCTGCTTCATTATCACTTATCTCTCCATTTTCTATTACTTCCCGTTATTATGTTTTCATTATGTTAATTAAGTCCTAGTAGGTGTCTTGACCTGGCCTCATCACTTCTCTACCGAGGTTAGACTTGATACTTACTAGGTACCGTTGTGGTATACTCATACTATGCTTCTGCACATCTTTTTATGCAGATCCAGGTATGTCTGCCTGTGCTGGACATTAGTGTTTGATTGTAGCTATTATCTAAAGACTTCAAGGTATACCTGCTCGGCGTCCGTAGGCCTCAGAGTCACATTCTCTTGTCTTTTCATTCTGTTGTATTTCTTATTCAGATAGTGTTGAAGTAAACATTCTAGATTATTCTGTAGATCTTATGACTCAGTTCCACCGGTTTTTGAAGAGTTGTGGTTGAGATCCTATTTTGGAAGTTGATATGAGTTTATCATTCTTGCTTTAGTATTTCTGTTTGATTATTTCTATTAAGTTATTATTGGATGTTAGGCTTACCTAGTCTTAGAGACTAAGTGCCATCACGGCATCCTAATGTGGGAAACTGGGGTCATGACAAGTTGGTATCAGAGCTCTAGGTTCATAAGTGTTACGAGTCATAAGCAAGTTTAGTAGAGTCTTACGAATCGGTACGGACACGTCTGTACTTATCTTCGAGAGATTGCGGAACTGTTAGAAAAACTCCACTTCTTTGATTCCTTATTGTGCAAATTGGTTGACTTCGAAATCTAAATCTTTGACTTTCTATTCTCTCACAAATGGTGAGGACACGCACTACTAGATCTGACGATCAAACACTTGCTCCCCCTGCTAGAGCCGTGAGAGGTCGTGGCTAGGGCGGAGGCCAAAAAGGGGCGCGTAGTGCAGCTAGAGCACATGCCCGAGGTGCGACAGAGGAAGCGACAGAGAATCCACCAGTAGCTCCAATTGGGGGGCAGGCACCCGAGTCGCCTGTTGCCTCCCGTGTACTTTAGGAGACCCTCGCAGAGTTCTTGAGCATGTTCGGTACTCTAGCTCAGGCGGGGTTGATTTTACTTGCACCAGCCATATCTCAGGCTGGGGGAGGATCTCATACTCCTGCGGCCCATACTCCAGAGAAGCGGGTCCATGTTGATCAGGTCCCAGGGTTATGCCAGCGCAGCCTGTTGTTCCGGTTCAACCCGAGGTTAGGGCAGTAGCATCTTAGACTTGAGAGGTTCAAGTAGTATCATCTTCCTACTTTCAGTGGCTTAGCTTCAGAGGATGCACGATATTTTCTAGAGAAGTGCCACCATATTCTCTGCACCATAGGATTTATGGAAATAAGCTGTCAAGAGCAGCATATCAGTGGTCGCGGGCTTACGAGGAGGGTAGCCTAGCCGATGCAGCTTCACTTACATGGACTCAATTTTCAGAGATATTCTTGAGAGAGTTTGTTCCTTAGACCCTTCGGGATGCATGGCGTGCAGAGTTTGAGCAGCTGTGCCGGGGTACTATGATGGTGTCAGAGTATGTTGTCAGATTCAGTGATTTGTACCGACATACACCTACCTTGGTTTCTACAGTTAGAGAGAGAGTCCGACAATTCATCGAGGAGCTCAACTATGGTATTAGATTCAAGATGGCTCGAGAGTTAGAGACAGATACTCTATACTAGAAGGTGGTAGAGATCGCGTGGAGGTTGGAGAGTATGCGGGGCCGTGAGAGAGAGGACAAAGAGGCTAAGAGGCCTCGATATTCAGGCAGATATAGTAGTGCCCATGTCCTAGTTACATCCCATCATGGTTAAGACTATATGAGAAGTCTAGTTCATTCAACACTTCCATCTTCTAGTGGTGCTCCGGTTATTCCGAGGTCTCAGGTTGCACACTTTTCTTAGCCACTTTCTAGTGCACCTCCTACACGGGGTGCCTTCAGTGGACAGTCCAGCTGACCAGGATCGAGCCAGTCCCAACAACCACTCCCACTGAGAGATTGCTTTACCCATCATATGGTGAGGGACTACCCCAGACTTAGGAGGAGTGCACCTCTGTAGACTACTCAGGCTCCACGGATTCAGTCAGGTCCACAAACTTCACAGGCCATAGTTGTTGCTCTAGTTTCTGCTCCACCCGCACAACCAGCTAGGGGTGGGGGATGGGCGGGTAGAGGTCACCCTAGAGAAGGAGGCCAGGCTAGATTCTATGCTATTTCAGGTAGGATGAAGGCGGTCGCATCAGACGCAATCATCACAGGTGTGGTTCTAGTTTGTCATAGAGATGCATTGGTCTTATTTGATCTAGGATCCACTTATTTATATGTGTCATCTTACTTTTCTCTATATTTGGATATATCTTGTGATTATTTGAGTTCTCCAGTTTATGTGTCCACGCATGTGAGAGATTCTATTGTTGTGAACCGTGTGTATCGGTCATGTTTAGTTGTTATTGGTGGTTTTGAGACCAGAGTTGATCTATTGTTGCTCAGTATGGTAGAATTTGATGTTATTTTAGGCATGGACTGGTTATCGCCCTATCATGCTATTCTAGATTGTCACGCCAAGACGGTAACATTGGCTATGCCAGGTTTACCATGGTTTGAGTGGAGGGGTACTTTGGATTATGTCCCTAGCAGGGTTGTGTCATTTATGAAGGCTTAACGGATGGTTGAGAAGGGGTGTGATACTTATCTAGCCCTCGTGAGAAATGTTAGTGCTGATACTCCTACCGTTGAGTCAGTTCCGATAGTGAGAGACTTCTTAGATGTATTTCCTGCAGATCTTCCAGCATGCCGCCTGATAGGGATATCGATTTTGGTATTGACTTATTACCGGGCACTCAGCCCATTTCTATTCCACCCTATAGTATGGCACCAATAGAGTTAAAAGAGTTAAAGGAGCAGTTGCAAGAGTTGCTTGATAAGGGTTTCATTCTGCCTAGTGTGTCGCCTTGGGGTGCGCCAATTTTGTTTGTGAAGAAGAAGGATGGTTCTCTACGCATGTGTATCGATTATCGGCAGTTGAACAAGGTTACAGTTAAGAATAAGTACCCATTAACTCACATGAATGACTTATCTGATCAGCTACAGGGTGCCAGAGTATTCTCAAATATTGATTTGTGGTCATGGCATCATTAGCTAAAGATTCGGGATCCGGATAATTTGAAGGCTGCCTTTAGGACTTGGTATGGTCACTACTAGTTCATTGTGATGTCATTTGGGATGACCAACACCCCAGCAGCATTTATGCACCTGATGAATAATGTATTCCAGCGATATCTTGATTCATTCGTCATTATGTTTATTGAAGACATCTTGTTGTACTCTCGCAGTCGGGTGGATCATGAGCAACATCTGAGGGCCGTGCTCCAGACCTTGAGAGAGAAGAAGTTGTATGAAAAATTCTCAAAGTGTGAATTCTAGCTTGATTCAGTGGTGTTTTTTGTTTATGTGGTGTCGAGTGAGGGGATCAAGGTTGATCCGAAGAAGATTGAAGCAGTTCAGGATTGGCCTAGACCGTCTTCCGCTACTGAGATTTGGAGTTTCCTTGGTTTGGCCGGGTATTATCGCCGTTTCATAGAGGGTTTATCATCCATTGCTGCACCTATGACTAGATTGACTCAGAAGGTTGCTCCTTTCATATGATCCTAGGAGTGTGAGGCGAGCTTTTAAAAGATCAAGACTTCTTTGACTACAGCCCCAGTGTCGGTGTTGCCTACGGGTTCAGGTTTTTACACTATGTATTGTGATACGTCACATGTTGGGCTTGGCGCGGTGTTGATGCAAGACGGTAAGGTGATTGCCTATGCGTCTTGGCAGTTGAAGGTCCATGAGAAGAATTATCCGGTCCACAACTTGGAGCTATCAACTATTGTTCATGCGTTGAAGATTTGGTGGCACTATTTGTACAGTGTCCCTCATGAGGTCTATACCGACCACCGAAGTCTACAACATCTGTTCAAACAAAAGGATCTTAATTTGCTACAATGAAGATGGTTAAAGTTGCTTAAAGACTATGATATCACTATTCTATATCATCCCGGGAAGGCCAATGTGGTGGCCGATGCCTTGAGTCGAAAGTTGGAGAGTTTGGGCAGTTTGGCATATCTACCAGCAGTAGAGAGGACACTAGCCTTAGATGTTCAGGCTTTTACCAACCAGTTTGTTAGATTGGATGTTTTGAAGCCCATTCGAGTTCTTGCTTGTGTGGTTTCTCGGTCTTCCCTATATGATCGCATCAGAGAGCGTCAGTATGACGACCCCCATTTGCTTGTCCTTAAGGACACGGTTCAGCACGGGGATGCCAAGGAGGTTTCTATTGGAGATGATGGTGTGTTGCGGATACAAGTCCAATTATGTGTGCCCAATATGGATGGGTTGTGTGAGATGATCCTTGAAGAGGCCCACAATTCGCAGTACTCCATTCATCCGGGTACCGCTAAGATGTATCAGGATTTGAGGCAGCACTATTGGTGGAAGAGAATGAAGAAAGACGTAGTGGAGTATGTAGCTTGGGGCATAAATTGTCAGCAAGTGAAGTATGAGCATTAGAGGCCAGGCGGTTTGCTTCAAAGACTTGAGATTCCCTAGTAGAAATGGGAGCGTGTTACCATGGACTTCATTGTTGGGCTCCCATTGACTCAGAAGAAATTTGAAGCTGTATGGGTGATTGTGGATAGGTTGACCAAGTCGGCTCATTTCATTTCAATGGTGACTACCTATTCTTCTGAGCAGCTGGCTAAGATCTATATCCGCAAAATTGTCCGACTTTATGGTGTACCGATATCCATCATCTCTGACCGGGGCACGCAGTTTACATCGCATTTCCGGAGAGGTGTGCAGCATAAGTTAGGCACATGGGTTGAGTTGAGTACAACATTTCACCCCCAGACGGACGGGAAGTCTGAGCGCACCATACAAATATTAGAGGATATGCTTCGTGCTTGTGTTATGGATTTCGGGGGTTCTTGGGATTAGTTTTTGCCGCTTGCAGAGTTCGCCCACAACAACTACTATCAATCGAGTATTCAGATAGCTCCTTATGAGGCCCTATATGGGAGACATTATCGTTCTCCAGTTGGTTGGTTTGATCCAAGAGAGGCTAGGTTGTCGAGCAAAGATTTGGTTCGGGATGCCTTGGAGAAAGTCAAGTTAATTCAGGATCGGCTTCGTACAACCCAGTCTAGACAGAAGCGTTATGCTGATCAAAAGTTTTGTGATGTAGCATTTATGGTAAGGGAGCAGGTTTTGCTCCGGTTTTCACCCATGAAGGGTATGATGAGGCTCGAGAAGAAGGTAAAGTTGAGCCCTAGGCATGTCAGACCTTTTGAAATCCTTGAGAGGATTGGTGAGGTGGCCTACAAGCTTGCATTGCCACCTAGCTTATCGTAGTTCATTCGGTGTTCTATGTTTCTATGCTCCAGAAGTATTATGGTGATCCGTCTCATATTTTAGACTTCAGCACAGTCCAATTGACTTATAGTGAGGAGCCGGTGGCTATCTTAGACAGACAAGTCCGGAAGTTAAGATCAAAGAACATTGCTTCAGTGAAGGTTCAATGAAGGGGTCATCCGATTGAGGAGTCGACCTGGGATACCGAGCACAATATGCAGAGTCATTATCCTCATCTATTCACCCCTTCAGGTATGTCCTTATGCACGTTCGAGGACGAACGTTTGTTTTAAGAGGGGGAGAATGCAACGACCCAGCCGGTCCTTTTGTGTAATTGCACCCCATTTCCCCTTTTGATGCTTCAAATGTGTGTTTATGATTTTATGACTTATGGGGTTTATTGGTTTCATTTCGGGAAGATTTCGAGTTGAATTGGACCCTTTGATTCTTGTCTTAGAAGCCTAAGTTATTTGTGTTGACCAATGGTTGAATTTTGTGAAAACGACCCCGGAATGGTGGTTTGATGGCCCCGATAGCTGCGTATCATTAGTTTGGACTTGGGCGTATGCCCGGAATCAAATTCGGAAGTCCATAGGTTGATGCTTCAAATGTGTGTTTATTTTCGAGGGTTGAGTTGGCCTAGTTGAGGTAAGTATCTTGCATAACTTTGTGTGGGGGAACTACCCCTTAGGAATTAGTTTGTTTGTGCTAATTGTATTATGTGAAAGCCGTGTACACAAGGTGACGAGTGGGTACACGAGCTATATTTGGTGTTTGACCGGTATAGGCTATTTAGACTCTTATCATGCTTTTAATTGAATTGTCTTAACATGTTATATCTTTCGTTGTTAATCCACCCTTTTCATGTGCTAATCTACCCTTCCATGCTTTATTTGATATTATTAACACTGGTTTTACCTCTTAGTTGCTAATTTGCTCTTATATGCTTTAGTTGAAGTTATTGCCTTCCTTGTGTTTTGTTACATTTTTAAATTGTTGAATTACTTGTAATTGAAGTTATTATTTCATGAAATATCTTATTGTTGAGTTATTGGTGTTGAAGTTGAGAAAGCCGTTATCACATTGAGGCGAAGTTGTTAATTGTTGAGTTATCTTTCTTATTGAGCTATTCACATTTATTTTGTTACTGTTGAGATTCTTGTACACATTGTGGTTGAGCCATGGACTATTCATTATGGAAACATTGATATTGTTGATTCTTTTGGCAAGTTTTGGCATATGGACACTTGTGGTGCGAGTTGTGATTATGTTGTGATATGGATACACATGCGGTGGTATAAGGCTTGGGATTGATATGCATGCGGTGAGATAAGGTGGGCTTGATACGCATGTTATTAGTAGGGGAACTACTTAAAGCCACATAGTGTGATAACGTAGGCTAAAATGAGGGTAGCTATTTCGAAAAAAATGATTTTTAAAACTAAATGTAAGGCTCCCGCGGTGATATAAGAAAGATTGTGATTGAAATTGAGAAATGTGAATTCGAGGCAGTACCTCATCTGTGTTTCTTGTTGCATACGAGGCGATATGTTGGTCGCGATTCTTGTTGTATACGAGGCGGTACCTCATTTGTGATTCTTGTTGTTTATCTCATGTTGTAATGATTTATTAGTGAAACAGTTCTTGTTGCTTTCATTCTTCCCTGTCTTAACAGTTTTGTACGTATTGACTATTGTGTTTCTCTCTATTTTTTTCCTTCCAGTTATCTCTATGCTTACAATCCTGTCATTAGTTTATGTTGTTAACATACTTCATTATCACTTGTTTCTACGTTTTCTATTACTTCCCGTTATTATGTTTTCATTCTGTTTATTAAGTCTAATTAGGTGTCTTGACCTAGCCTCGTCACTACTCTACCAAGGTTAGGCTTGGTACTTACTGGGTACCGTTGTGGTGTACTCATACTACGCTTCTGTACATTTTTTATGCAGATCCAAGTACGTCTGCCCGTGCTGGACGTTAGTGTTTGATTGTAGTTGTTATCTGAAGATTTCAAGGTATACCTGCTCGGCGTCCGTAGGCCTTGGAGTCACCTTCCTTTATCTTTTCATTTTGTTGTATTTATCATTCAGACAGTGTTAAAGTATACATTCTAGATTATTCTTCTAATGACCCAACCGGTCATTTTGCTTTCTAGATCTCTGTTCCCCTAAATAAGACTCCCCGTATGTGATGTTGCTGTTTTGTGACTTGCGGGGACAGTAAGTTCAGATTTGGAAGGATTAGGGTTGAAATCGGAACACTTAGTTCCTTAATATTAGCTTTAAAGAGTTAAGTTTGACTTGGGTCAACATTTCTGGTAAACAACCTCGAAACCGAGATTTGATGGTTCCAATAGGTTCGTATGATAATTTTGGACTTGGGCGTGTGTTCGAATCGGGTTTTGGATGACCCGGGAGCGTTTCAGCGCCTAAAGTTGAAAGTTGGCTTATTGAAGGTTTTAAAGTTCTTTAAATTTAGTTTGGAGTAGGTTTTGGTGTTATCGAGGTCCGTTTGGGATTTTGAGCACATGAATAGTTCCTTATGGTGATTTAAGACTTACATACAAAATTTGGTGTCATTCCGAGTAGTTTCAGTATAATTCGGCGCGTTCGGAGCAAGTTGGAAGAATTTGAAGTTCACAAGTTGATTCGATTTGGTTTGGAGTGTGATTTTTAGTTTTGGTGTTGTTTTTTGTGTTTCATGAGATCGAGTAGATCCGTTTATGATTTGGAACTTGTTGGTGTGTTTGGCAAGGCCTCGGGGGCCCCGGATGACATTCGGGCGATGCGCGGAAGTCGTTTGGACTTGGAGAAAATGGCTGAAGCAGTAGAGCTTCTGGTGCAATCGCACCTGCGAGGAGCTTACCGCAGGTGCGAGCTCGCACAAGCGAGCCAACAACCGCAGAAACGGCCTGATGTGGGATGCCCATGGATCATAGAAGCGGAGCACGGACACCTACGAAAGCGCAAGTGCGAAGAAGGCAAGCGCGGAAGCGGGCAAGGCCACAGGTGCGGCACGTGCGTCGCAGGCACTAGCTCGCAGAAGCAGGCCACTGTTCGCAGATGTGGAGGTAGGTCAACTGGGGGAGAGTCGCATCTGTGATGCTTTATTCGCAGATGCGGAGTTGGAAAAGCGGCCAATTTTCCGCAGTAGCGGAAATCGCTGGAGGCCAATTTCGCTTCTTGGGCGATTTTGGTAGATTCTTAGAGAGGGGATTTTACCTAGCTATTGAAGGTAAGTGATTTCTATCCTATGTAAGTTAAATACATAAATTATGGGTAGATTTTAATATGAAAATTATGGGTTTAGTTGAAAAACCTAGGTTTTGATAAAAATGGGATTTAACCACAAAAATGATTATGAAATTGGGTGAAAATGATATATTTGAGTTAGTGAGGTTATGGGTAACAATTATCTTTGAAAAGTTTCGGAATCCGGGCACATGGGCCTGGGGGTGAATTTTAGTAATCTTCCAATTTGGGTTGGGTAATTACTCTAATAGTTAAATTATGAACTCTTGAACATGTATTGATTAATTTATATAACATTTGACTACTTTCGGGTTATTTGGCACCGAGTTGTGGATTTAAAGCATATTTGTGGATCGGAAGTGAGCTTGGAACGAGGTAAGTCTCTTGCCTAACCTTGTAAGAGGGAACTTATCCCCTTAGGTGTATTCTTGTTGTGAATTACTTGTGTGGGGAACTACATACGCACTAGGTGACGAGAGTCCGTGCGTAACTATATTCCATGAGATGTCCGGGTAGTCTTAGATTTACACCATGCCTTGATTGTACTGTTATGTTTATTATGCATATTAATTGTCTTAAATAAGGCTGAGATTAGGGATTGTAAGGTTGAAACTCTCCAATTTAGATTTCTTATTTTGGGAAGAATTGAGGAATATATAATAACTCTAAGAAATCCATGTCCACTCCCGTCGCAAGTACTTCCGCGAGCGAGGTAAACTTCTCTACTCTCATGGGAGCGGGCCGTTTTCCTCGGCAGGTTAATAGATGCATCTATGGTTCGTGTCGTTCGACCCTCGGCAGTGCACACAGTATATTTTTGGATCGGGCCATAAGACCTCGGCATAAATCGTGCGTGATAATACTCGGAACCTGATTACACTTTTGCATTTACTTTCTGTCTACTTTACTTCAGACAGTAGTTAGTGTTTTGTATATTCTACTAGTAGCTCATACACTTGTGACACCATGTCTTGGAATTATGCTAGTAGACATTTGATGACTTTTTTAGGTATTTATTTCGCCACACTTGTCCTTATAATTGCTCACACTTCATTTTTATTGAACTTCTCACCTCTCACTTATTTAATAATTAAAACTCAACCATTTCTAAAATGTTAAAAAGAATAAATACATGGCTAGTTAACCGTTGGTTTGCCTAGCGGCAACGTTGGGCGCCATGACGACCTATAGGGGAAATTGGGTCATGACAACATGGTATAAGAGCACTAGGTTCACGTATATCTCACAAGTTATGAGCAGGCCTAGTAGAGTCTAGCAGATCGGTGCGGAAACTTTCGTACTTATCTTCGAAAGGCTATAGGGTGTTAGAAAACTACTCTTTCTTCATCTCTTATCCTGCAATTGATGTTGTGCTAAGTATATTTCTCTTATTCTATCACAAATGGTAAGAACACGCGTGAAAGATCCGATCATGGAGGAGTTGCTCCCTTGTTGCTAGAGGCCGAGGCAGAGGCCGAGGCAGGGATCCAGCTTGTGGTAGAGGACGAGGACGTCCTAGAGTTGTTCCAGTTGTGCTACTAGTGGATCCAATGGAGGGCCCTATTATTGAGGAGCCGGACGAGGTTCCCACAACAGAGCCGGCCCTAGTGGACTTCATGTCTGCACCGGGATTCCAGGAGCTCATGGGTCGTATGCTGTGGTTTATGGATTCAATAACTCAGGCTAGTTTATTTCCAGCAGACCCAGCTACATCTTAGGCGGGAGGGGGAGCACATACCCCTACCGCTCAGGCTCCTGGGCATGCAGCTACCGTATATCATATCCCGGGCGCACTACCCGTGGGCGAAGCCCAGCCAGTTGCAACAGCTATACCTAAGCCCAGACCAGCTGCGGTCGCCGAGCCACAGAAGCTATTGAACAGATAGACCAGGCTACACCCTCCTATCTTCGGAGGTGAGCGATATGAGGACCCCCAGGACTTTATTGATCGGTGCAGGGACAGACTGCACAACATGAGGATATGGAGTCCCACAGGGTGGACTTTACCACTTTCCAGCTGAAGGGCAAGGACCGTAGATGGTGGCAGTCCTATCTTCTCGATAAACCAGCAGGTTCTCCTCCCTTGACTTGGGACCAATTCACTCGTATCTTTCTGGATAGGTATATTCCGCCCTCTCAGAGGGAAGAGTTGCGGTTTTAGTTTGAGCAGCTCCAGCAGGGTCAAATGTCAATGACCGACTATGAGGCAAGATTCTCTGAGTTGTCTCGCCATGCACTTATGATACTTCCCACGATGCAGAGAGAGTGCGACGGTTCGTTGCAGGGTTGCATTGTGGTATCCAGGACACTATGGCTCTAGAGGTTGAGATGTGGACTTCTTATGAGCTAGTTGTGGAGATAGCTAGGAGGATCGAGGGTGTTCGGTAGCGGAGCCGAAAGCAGATGCCACGGGACAAGCGGCTTCGTTATTCTGGAGGATTTAGTGGTGCTCCATCTGGGGGCAGAGGTCAGTTTGTGAGAGGTCAGCCTAGCAGGCCCATATATGCAGCACCGTCGCCTTCTCGGGATGCTCCAGTTCGGCCCTATTTCAGCATCATGCCAGAGAGTTCCTACTGCCCACCAGCTATTCAGGCTTCCTCAAATGGGTGTTGTCACGCCCCAAAATCGAGGAGCGCGACCGACGCTCAACCGAATGAACCCGACCGAGCAAGCCTATTAGATTTCATTCTACCCAAACTCATCCACAAATGGAGATA